>JAHLSL010013304.1:75544-102035 GCA_025920805.1 Petroica traversi | reverse complement strand
TGTGGCAGGAAGTAATACAGCTTCCTTCCTGGGAGACAGAACCAGTAAGCAGCTAGTTTTGAGTATTGATAGGTATGCAAACCAATTAAAAGAAGTTCTGCCTTCAGCCAAAAAAACATATTTAAGAGAGGGACACTGGGAAAAAGATCATTTTATCCTGTTACTGCCAGAGAAGCAGGTCTCCTGCTCTCTCTCTCTCTCTGGTAAGACTGGACCCTTGTGCCCCCCCCCAACCCCCCGAGGGAGGCAGGGGGAAGGGGGGTATGGAGAAGCAGTGCAGCTGGGCGTGGGGGAGGACCCAGCCTGAGCTCTCCAGCTCAGATGCAGTCCAGCCAACATTCCAACCACAGTGGGCAGGGCCGGGCCCCTGCTCTGTCACCCCGGGCGAGGCCGGCCTAGCCGGGCTGGGCCAACATGGCAGAGCAAGGCTACTGAGACTGACTGCTTTTGCAGCCCATCTCAGAGTTTTAAAACAGCCGGGTAGAGACCCTGTGACTGTAGCAGAGGCCTGAGAGATTAAGCCTTTCAGTGCCTGGATAAAGCTTGCAGACATCCATCACCTGCACAGAGAGAGAAACAGTGGAGACACATACAGAAGCACAGCACAGAGACTCTGAAGTCAGTGAGGGAAGCAGAGCCAATGCCCAGAGGGAGGAGCATGAGGAGTGGTTCAATGTGGAAGCTGCAAATTCTTTTGTGAAGCCATGGTTGGGACTAAGCTAAAATATTCCCTGTAATATATGAGGAAATGGTCCAGAGGGGGGATATGATGTTCTTATTGCAGGCAGTGAGCCAATGCATCTGTGTAGAGATGAGTAGATACTGAAGTAATTGCTGCCTGATGATGAGCAGAGACAGAGAAGAAGCTGTGACCTAGTCCCTCACCCCCAGGGATGATAAAGAGCACTTATGTTGCCAATAATAGAAGATTTCTTTGCTGCTGTAGTAGAACCACTCAACCTTAAAAGAGTACCCCACAGACCATCATAGCCCACCGTAGTAGCTGTGGGAAGGCTACTAGTGGGGGAGGGATCTTCCACATCAAGCAGGATTTTTTTTTTCCTCCTGGGCGGCTGCTTGTTGGGAGGCTGGAACCATAAAAACTGTATTTTCTTGTGGAGAAGGTCCATGGTATAAGCAAGAGAAAACGTCTCTCCCTAAATGAGCTGAGAAAAGATTATTTTAGGAATGGTAAACTTACTGAAAGTTGAAGTGTTGTCTTTTTGTGTTGTCAGGGAGAAAGAGATGGAGAGGTGGGAGGAAAAGGGGTGATCTGAGGATTTTGTTCTGGTTTCTTGTTTTTTTTTCATTTTAGCTCTGTTAATAAACTTTCCTTATATTCTTTAAAGTTTGAGCCTACTTTGACTACTCCTTATCCTTCTCTCACAGCAAAATTTGATAAATTCTGGTAAGTATGCTGGCGTTTGACCAGAAACTCAGATGGGTGAGCTGAAACCATTGTGGTGATGCCGGAATGATTTTTGTCTTTTCTTTTATATACCTTTTACACAGTTCTCTGTATCCACAAGTATTAGCAGTATGCATACTTGCAACCTTTTACTTAGTTTAGTGTTTAGTGTTTTGTAAGTGTTCTGCAGGCCCTGAGACTAAACACCCCAGAACTGCAGAGCCAGGGAGACCAAAAATTCCTACTATCTCAGGAACCCAAGGTCTCCTAGCAGAACAGATTCTGTAAACTCGAGCTTAGCCCAGCCCAACCTCATTATTGGGCCCCCTTGTTAGATATGCTAACGTGTAAAGTCTATAACTGCTGTGTATGATTGATGGTGGGTGTGCATTTTGCCACGCGTCACCTGGGTGAAGTGGATGCATCAAACAGGATCCTGATTAAAATACTGAGGTAAAGACCCCAACCCCTTTAACCGTATCTAGTTTCATTTTCCTAACACCAGGAAAAAGGCATCAGCGGGAGTGTACCCCCTCTCCATAGCTTAGGGAAATCTGCTTCTGATAACTGGGCCTCTGGCCTGTAACAATGAGACTTTGGAGAAGGCCCTTCTTAAACACCTTCCTGAGTTTCTGATGGGTCTCTTCAATCCTGTCTTCCCATTTCCACAGATGTTCCATCGGGTCTGTTTCCACAGCTGAGATTTTGGCTTGTGTTGGGCTGTGCATTGTGTCTTTATACACCCGGAGCTTCCTTGTCATAGTGCCCACTGTCTTGTTCCCCTCATTTCACTGCAGCGTTGCTAGGGCATGGGTGTACACTTGTGGCCCAAATCATGCCAGTTTGAACCATGTCAGGGATGTACATTTTACCATGTGTTGGGGTTTGGATTTCTTCCCTTTGTTTTTCTTAAGGATTTTTTTCTCCCATAAATTGCTAAGGAACTAATGGTTGGGTACTTAAGAGAACAAAAGAAGGTAGCCAAGCCAGAGGGAGGCAAGCTTCTTCACAGGGGGGCAGAGATAACACAAGATTTGGGCTGGTAAAGTGGCAAGATGAGACAGCTGTTGCTCTCTCTCGTTCTCTGGGGGATCTCAGAGCAGAACGGTCAGAGCTGCCGCTTGCTAAAGGGACACACTGCCAGCGCACCGCCAGCATGGACCTGCTCTCCTCTCAGCTGTGAGTTCTCTCCCTCCCCCTGCCCTGCCAAGGGGCTGCCGGGTCCTTCCCTGCGTGTCTATCCCACCCCCCTCCCTGCTGTGAGACTTTGCTACATTGTAGCCTCAAGTCCCTGCCTGCCGGGACCTTTTGCTGTTCCAGCTCACTACAGCCTCACAGCCCCTGCCTGCCGAGACTTCCTGCTGTCCCATCTCCCTGTTCCCAGGGATCCTGCCGTGGCACCAACACCGGCTGCCCCAGAGGCTTGTGAAGAAAAGCCTTTCCTCCACCCCTCCCTGCCCTGGACGCAGCCACCATCACATCGTGTTACCTGGGCTCGCGCCGGAGCGCCCCCTACAGCCGCGGGGGAATCATCCCACCCGCCCTGCCCACAGGGAGCCACCAGCACCCCTGCCGACTGTGACTGGAACTGCAGCAAAGGGAAAAGTGCCTGAGGCCGAGCAGGCTGGTACTGGGTGTCTGGTTCTGTTTCTGGTTTATGCCATAATTTTTGTTATTTGTTAGCTTTGTTTTACATATTAGTAAAGAATTTTTATTCCTATCCTCATATTTCTGCCTGAGAGCCCCTTGATTTCAAATTTATAATAATTCGGAGGGAAAGAGTTTACATTTTATGTTCCAAGGGAGGCTCCTACCTTCCTTGGCAGACACCTGTCCCTCAAACCAAGATACAGGGGCATCTGAATCTCCTATTGGATGCACCTGTTAGATATCCTAATTAATTAATCGCATAAAATTGTAGAAATCTGGTGTTGAGTGTGCCCATCACCACCGGGACACCTGGAAGCTTCCAAATAATGGTCTGCTTTTTACTTTGCTATTTTAACACTGTTGCAAGGGTTTGTGTTTTTTTCCTTTGATTATAGGCAACATCTCCTTTAAGGGTTCAACAATCCCTTTCCGTCAATAAGAAATGAATACTAATAGATGAAAGGGAAAAACCCCCAGTTTATTAACAAACAGAACACCAACGGGGGGGGGGGGGGGAAGAAGGTAAATATCTACTATATATCAAACTGCTAGACCTCACCACCCTAAGGGAACAAAGAGACACGAAATGCCAGAAAATACCTGTTCCCGATACGGGGCCTGGCAGCGACAGCTCCAGGCTTGTAGGACAAAGGGACAAGATGGCATCAGCTTCCTCTCGGGAAGGCAGGAGCCTCACGGAGCAGTTTCAGCAGCAGATGAAGGTCAAACGGCTCACCTGGTGATGACCTCCTTCCCACAGCACGGCACAGCAGAGTGGGCATGGCAGGCAAAACAGCTGGGCTGAAGCCATCTGCTGTGTGCTTTCCCCAGCTCAGTGCGGTCAACGGTGGCTTGGGCTGGAGCAGGGTGGCTCCACTCCACTGCTGCTGACGCAATGTCTCCAGTTTTGGACAGGCTGCTGTGGAATTCACCCTCAAGGCAACTCAAAGACTGCAACTGCAGTTTCTCAGAGCTGAGAAAGAAAAAAGTTAAAAAGTGTCAGGAAAATTAATCCACAAATAATAGAAGTTTATTACTAAAAAGGAGACAGAGGAGTCCTGCAACTTTATTCGAATAAAGGGAGAGAGTCCACTGAGCCACACACCTGTGGGGTTTTCTCTCTGGAGGTTTCAGAGGGCACAACCTCCTTTTATCCTAACTCCTGGCCGCATGTTGCCCTCTTCCTTTCCCCATTGGCTGAGGTATCAGGAAGGTACAGCCTTCCCAAACAGTCTGCCACATATTCCCCCCTCCCCTGTGAAAGAAAAACCTTTGCCTGAATAAAGACCAAGCAGCCAGCTGATGCAAATACAATGTCAAAAAAAGCCGTGAAAGTTCTTGGGCAGGAAGATTTTAAAAACACCCAGGATCACATCCTCCCCACCCCATCCCTGGCTGCAGGGTCTTAAAAATACAATAACAATTTTTGGTCATACATTTGGTTCAAAGAAAATCACTTAATAGCATAAACCATTAAGAAAGCATTCCTTTATTCAGCACTGGAAGCCTGCTGGGGGTGCCCCTTCCATAAGCACGCTCGCTTAGGCATTGTTTCCTTGGGTTTATATACATTCTAATATTCAAAGAAGTCCCCAAGGCGCACCCAAAGTCTGTCCCCCTGGTTATGTAAACTCAGAATTTCTTGTATTTTTGGTCCTTTATGTTTTTGTTGAACAAGATTGTCATCTACTGTCTGTTGTTCAGAACTGCATCCCTTTTTTTTTTTGGGACGTCGGAGTATTTTATATGATACTAGTGTCTTCGTCATCATGTCCTCTGCTTGAACTTCCATGCTTGCACATGCACTGTTCATTTGTGCTGACTTATCCACCTCTTATTTTGGTAACGTGAGACTTACTCAATTAGCTGTAGCCAAGTGGAATCTAGGTTTCTTTTAACTGGACAGGTTTCCACTAATTTAGTGTTCTGAAGGTCTTAAGTCATTGTAATCAAGCCAGAGCTGGTGAGGTTTGGTTAAATTCTCAGTCCCTTGTTATCAATGTTCTACTATGAGCTAATAGTTTCAATAGAAATTTTTAAAAAGCTACAGATGTTGGTCATATGGTAAAACTAAACTATAGATTGAAAGTTACAAAGTTTAAGCAAAATCAAGTAAGTAGAGTTAAATTATAAAATGAAAGTTACAATGTTTAGGCAAACTACAAAAATGAGTAAAAACAAGCTACCAAAATAGGCAAAACCCCTAAAATTCTTTAACTCCTTTCACATTGATGTGGAATACAATATCATTATGAATCACCCCAGGACAGCATCCAAAGAAGGGATATGAAGATGGTGAAGTTCTTGAGGGGAAGCTGTATGAGGAGTGACTGAGATCACTTGGTCTGTTCAGCCTGGAGAGGAAGAGACTGCGGAGAGACCTCATCGCAGTCTACAACTTCTTTGTGAAGAGGAGGGGCAGACACTGATCTCTTCTCTGTGGTGTCCAGTGACAGGACCCAGGGGAATGGCCTGAAGTTGTCAGGAGAGGGTTAGGTTCAATATTAGATAAAGGTTCTTCATCAAAAGGGTGGTTGGGCACTGGACTGGGCTCCCCAGGAAAGTGATGACAGCACCAAGCCTGACAGAGTTCAAGAAGCATTTGGACAATACTCTTGGGCACATGGTGCGACTCTTGGAGATGGTCCTGTGCAGGGCCAGGAGTTGGCCTCGATGATCCTTGGGGGTCCCTTCCAACTCAGCATATTGTGTGATAACTGTTAATAACTCACTGTAGTAGAGAAGACATAACATTTGTCTGTGTAGTTTTGTTGTGCAGTAACTATTAGTTCTAAGTCCTTAACTGGCACAAACCTAGTATTGTAGAACACTTATAGTTTTTGATGTAATAAGATCATCTGTATTGCATGATATTATATCACTTAAGTGCTCCATGGCAGGAATTAATGCTGAGTCCAAAACTTGGAAGAGTTTCTAACTTTGTAGCTTTCATATAACACTATAGCCGTAAACCAATGAACGTTCTTGCCTCAGCTAACAAACAAAAAAAGCTAGCTAAAGCAAATATGGACTCCCTCTATCCATGCTAGACAACACAGCACAGCAAACCTGGGGGAGTCTGTGAGCACTGCACATAAACTGTGCACCTAGGAATTCTTCCAGTTCCCTCCCTTCGAGCTTAAAGGTATAGGACTCATGTCTGGGCATAAAGCAGACAATAGGGGATACAGTATCATAAAGTCACCCCAAGACACTTCAGTACAATTACAATACAAATTTCCCACTATCATTCTACCTAATTTTGTAACTTAATACTTGTTTTGCCTTTTATTTCTCCCAATTAATATCCTTATTTCAAAGTCCTCATGATTGCCCACATTCTCCACCAAAAATGTGATGGGTTGACACTGGTCAAATGCCAGTGCACCCACGAAAATAATTTACTCATTTTCCTCTGCTATAGTTAAGCAGAGGAGGGGGAAAGAAAACTCATGGGGTGAGATAAGGATTAGGAGAAAACACTTGTAAGGCAAAACAGGCTTAAAACTTTAAAAGATATTGTCCTGGGTTTGTAGCGGTGGTTCAAGCTCAGAGAATGACATACCCCCTGAAGAATTTCTGGGGGCCTAGAAAGTGAGGCCCCTCGGAAGGTAGAGTTAAGTTTGGCCTTGGAAAGGGAGTCGAACTCCCCCCGCCTCCCCCTGAGTCAACAATAGTATCTTGTGTCTCACTCTTTCCTCCCTTCCTCCTTCCTGACTGCATCCTGACCTTCGACCCTTCTCCGTGTCCTCCACTGTACCGTTATGAGATAAGTTGTAACCCTCAGAATAAAAGTCTGAATGTTGGGCGATTCCGGGTCTTTTTCCCCTGAGCCCAAGCAGAGCGGACCCTCATGTCTTGTGTCTGATTTGGGGCTCCGGGCAAAGGAACACTCTCTCTCTCAGCACCTCTCCGGTTTTTAGGACAGCGGCCACCATCCCAGGGAAGCCCGGCTCCCGGCGAGGGGAAAAGAAGTCCCTAGCTGAAGCTGACTTCACGAAAAGGAAGCTCTCAGAACAAGCCGCCGAGCCGCCGGCCGTCCCTGTGGTCAGCTGTCCGGCCCACGCCACCGGCCACATGGGTTGGCCATATGATCTTTGTATCCTCAATCGTCCCTCCTGCTTATGCTGGATATTAAGATCTGCAGATTTAAGTTAGGCCCAGAGAGACAGAGAGAGTGAAAGCGGGAAAAAAAACCACGCGCCGTTTGCCTGCAGGAGTTACACCTTACTCCCACAGAAAATCCTTGAGAGATTGCGTTCCAGCGGGACAGCGATATCTCACTCTCTCGGTCTGTGTGCTCTGGGAGCTCATGGCAGAGGGTTTCCTCGGATCTTTCTCGGCTTTTTGCAGGGAGAGATTTTGTTTCTTTTGCTGTTTTTTTTTTCTTCCTCCTGGGACTGGTCGGCATCTCAGTGGTCCAAGACATCAGGACAATCCCCAGGGGGCCCCCCCCGATTTCTGCAGCTGGGCTTGGCAATCGGCCCCCGCCACTGGAGGACTGAGGCTGACCCAGCCACGGACTCTGGTTTACCATCTCTTCAGAGGAAGGAGAGGTTTCATTGTTTTCCTATTATCCAAATTTTCTATGCTTGTGAATATTTTATTTGTGAAATAAATAGTTTTTTCCACTTTTCTCTAAGGAAATTTTTCCCAAACCTGTTTGGGGGAGGGAAGGGTGGCTGGAATCGGCTTTTTCTAAAGGAGACCACCCCCCCCAGAGGTTTCCTCCTAAATTTTGACCTAAACCAGGACAGGTAAAAAGAAAAAATTATTAACAGAATTAAAAAGAGGTTAATGAGAACTAAAAATAAACCTTTAGAACACTTTTCCCCCCCAGCCCTTCTTTCCTTCCTTCCCACCGACAGCGCAGGGAGACAAACATGGGATTTTTAGTCAGTTTATCACTTCTAAAAATCTTTCTTCAGTTCACTTAGGGAGAGGAGTCTCTTTTGCTATGCCATGGAGTCCTTCCCATGGGAGACAGTTCTCTGTGAACTCTTTCAACGTGGTTTTAATTTTCACAAATAGCTGTCTGCCCAAAATCTGCAACGTGAAGTCCTTCCCACGGCTTGCAGTCTTCCCTCAACTGCTTTTCGAGGGCCATTAACTTATGGGGTGCAGTTTTTAAAGATGAGCTGTTCTAATATAGATGCAAGGGTCCTCTTCCTCTATCTCTGAAAGCAAGGGTTCTCTCTGTTCAAGTTTCTCACCAGACCACAGCTTCTCAGCATCCACATGCTCCAGCATGAGTGCCTTTTTCTTATGGGCTGCAGGTGAGTGCTGCATCCCCCCATGCACTTCATGATTTACAGGGAAACTGTTGTATCATAGTCCTTATCACGACTTGCAGAAGAATCTCAGCTCCGACGCTCAGAGCACCTCCTCCACCCCCTCCTTCCTTTGCACCGACCTTAGTGTTGCCATATTGTTCTCCTCATGTGTCCTTTTTCCTTTTCTCTTACTTGGGAGAGGATTGGTGTTTGTAGGTTCGTTTGTTCTCAACTTCTATCAAATGAAACAGTTTTTATAGAGTTCTGCAGCGCTGAAAGGTTGATCTTGTCCAGGCTTTGCAACTGGGGAATCCCTCGCCGTGCTTCTCTTTCTATTGGTCACATGGTCTCCGCCAGCACTGCTCAAGCTGCGCCAGCTGCCGGTTCCACTCCGTGCCTTTTCTTCATGCATGTGAGGAAAATCAATCTACAAACACCAGAGGTTTATGTCCAAAAAGGAGACAGAGGAGTCCTGTCACTTTATTCAAATAAAGGGAGAGGCCATGGGGCATTTCCCCTGGGGTCTCTCAGATTTTTTGAGAACGCAGCCTCCTTTTTATCCTAATTTCTTGGCCGCATGTCCCTCTCTCTTTCCCCATTGGCTGAGGTATTTGTGATACAGAAGGCTGAAGATTTAAGGGTTAACTGCAGTTTGTGGGTGCTACTGGTATTTGCTAAACAATGTATATTGCTTGGTCCACACTTATTTTGCTTGCTAAGCAGAAAGGAGAAGATGCTGGGCCATTGATAGGAGGATGTATGGCCATTGATAAGGGGCAGAAACCATGACTACAGATCCTGTTTTTGATCCTGACACCAGCTCTGGGGTTTAGACTTGAGCCAAGAACTTAGAGATCATGCGCAAGGAAGAAAGGTCAAATATTCATCTGAGGAAGACTACTTACTTCATCTGAGGAAGAGTACTTACTTTATCCTAGAAGACCCCTGGCGCGACCACCAAATGGAAGCACAGGCACAATGCACGGCAGTGCGCATGCGTTTGGAAATGCTAATGAGTTGTGAGCTAATTCTAATATGAAGCGGGGATAGGCAATGAATATGTAGAGGCCTAATGTGTAAACTGATGCATATGTAACTTGTAACAGGATATATGCCAAGCTGAGTGCCGGGAACCGTGCACAAGTCTTTGAGGAGCAATCCCGCTGCACCCAGTGCCATAGTAAACATACCTACCCTATAACTACCGAGTTGTGGGGTCTTTTCCGCGTATCATTTTGGCGAGCCAGCCAGGACAGACTCTGCCTGGCTGCAGGATCGGCCGAGAAGTGGATGTCCGAGCTGCGGCCCGGGATCTTCCTGGAGGAACTCCACTTCTCAGACCGCTCACTGCAGGGGCAGACATCGGCCTGCTGGGACTGCGAGAGAAATGGTATTTTTGGATTTAGTGTGCCAGAAAGTTGTACGCTTGGCCGGGGGGCTGGTAAGACTCACGGAGACATCTGGTGCACAGCTTAACCCCCGTATGGGAAGAGAGAGGCTTGCAACCAGCTGGCTGAGGGGGCTGGCAAGGGGGATTCGCCGACTGATAGGGCAGCCGCTAGTGGTCCTGGGGATGGGCCAGGCGATCCCGTGGTTTACTGCTGTTGTGCTTGGGTACGGACGGAGTGTATGTAAAGTTAGAGTGAGTATTTGGTCGTGGCTAAGTGTGAATAATTTCAGTCTTTTAGTATGAATAAAGGTTGTTGGTTGTTTTAAGAGTGAAAGTTTATCATGTGTTCTCTGTGATTTGTAAGAATGTTTGGGGACAGCTTAGTTGCAGTAATAACTTGTAGTGTAAAAACTGCAAAGTTTTGTGTGAGGGGACGTGAAACAAAATAATAAAAGACGAAAATGGCAGGGAGAATTGAATTAATTCACTCCTCTCAGTGTTTTTGCCTTTATCTAACGATACTCCTCTGCCTGAATTGTAAAACAGGAAGCACTTGGAGTGTTTGGACTCTGTGTGAGTGTGGCGTTTGTAACAAAAAGTGGTATTGTGTCTTCAGCAGAAAAGGGAAGAGGTGCCCAGACTGCGAACATCTTGAGGTCAGGGCCTCAAAGTGGAAACCATAATAAAAAGGGACTGGCTGACTCTGAGAGCAGAGTGGTCAGAAGCAACCATTGTAGCTTTAGTGTGTGGGAAAAGTCACTTTGTTCCTGAGGGATGGTGTGTGTAAAGAATTAAGAAAAGCCTGTTAAAGAGTGTGAAAAGCGGTTTGGGTGGAAAAAAAGATAAAACAAGGGGGAGGAAGTAAATTTTGCCTTGTGTAGAGTTTAAATTCTGGTAGTGACTAGTCGAGAAATTAAGGGGAAATTTATTAGCAAGGATAATTGGTGGAATGTGTAGGAAGGCACTTGGGAGTGGAATATTTTAAACGAGAAGCTATGGGGACTGGCCAGAGCAAGGGGATCCCTAAGGCTAGTCCTTTGGGCTGTGTCCTGGTACACTGGAAAGAGATAGTGGGGTGTGGAGGCACAGAAAATAAAAGAACCCTTGTGAAATATTGTAACCAGTGGTGGCCATTGTATAAATTAGATGATGGGGTAAAGTGGTCCCCCAACGGGACCTTGGATTATAATACTTTGTTACAGTTAATGTTATTCTTAAGACGAGAGGGCAAATGGGAAGAGACATCTTACGCAGATATGTTTTTATGTTTTTCTCCCTCTGAAATCACCCTGAGTGGCAAAGAGACTGTGGGATTCGACCGCCTAGTGATCTTTTGATATTAGCAATTGAAAAGGAAAACAAGCAAAGCTGGGGGAAACTGAAGCAGTGTTGCTCAGCGTGCAGTATAGGCCATAGATGCACTGGACCTGACAAAGTCCATCAGGTGATGGTGCAGGAACAAGAATTAAATGATTGTTTACCTAAGCCCCCCTCTAGGAGGAGACAGGAGGAAGATGATGCCTCAGAAGGAACACTGGCTCCCTCTCCTCCAGGTAGTCCCATCTCATCTCGAACCAGAAAACATGTGCTACAAGCACCTTTAGGACAAGCAGTGGGACCAGATGGTGAGACAAGGTTAGTCAGGGAACCTTTTTCGACATTTGATTTGGAAGCGTGGCAAAAGGTAGTCAAAAATTACCGAAATGATCCGGTGGGTACCACTAAACGCTTAAGGTTTATTATTAAGCAACATAATCCTGACTGGGCAGACATGCAGCTATTATTAGATGCAATGACCGAGACAGAAAAACAGTTAATATTAAAAACAGCAGGGGAATTAGCAGCGGATCATTATAACGCAATGCAGGAGGATGTAAAACAATATTTCCCATTCCAAGAACCAAACTGGGACGCTAATCGAACAGCAAAAGTAGAAAAATTAAAAGGTTATCAGGAATGTACTGCAAAGGGGATGGAGAGAACCATCCCACAAGCAATAAACTAGTCAGCTTTATATGCAGTCAAACAGGGTCCTTCTGAGACACCATCCAAGTTCCTGGGTCGCCTGAGGGACACAATGCGTCACAACACTCCCCTGGACCCTGGATCTGAGGTGGGAATACAACAACTTGTATCCCTATTTTTAGGTCAATCCACAGGAGATATCAGAAGAAAGCTTCAGAAAATCTGGGGGGTAGATGGGAGAAATTTGGGGACCTTACTGGAAGAGGCGTGGAGAGTATTTAGCAATTGGGAAGAGAGTTATAAAGGAGGGATGAAAAAGTTAGTGGCAGTTGTAGCAGATGAGAAAAAAGGAAAACGTGGACAGGGACCACCCAGACAAGGGACCACCCAGACAAGGTCCACCCCAATTAGATAAAAATCAATGTGCAATGTGCAGGAAATTTGGCCATTGGAAAAATCAATGTCCAGAAAGAAAACAAGATAACCAGCAAAGGAAAAGAGAATGAGAAGGGTGGTCGCACATGTGAGAGAAGACTGAGGAGGACCGGGGGGAAATCTTCCCTAGCAGACCCTCTGGTTTTAATGAAGCTAGGGGAAAAAGAAGGAGTAGAATTTCTGGTTGATACGGGAGCTACATATTCAGTTTTAAATCAGGCCTTAATGCCTGTGGGGGATGATTACATTATGGTAAAAGGGGCAATGGGCCAATCTGAAAAGGCATACTTTTGTAAACCCTTGAGGTACAAACTAGGGAAACAATGGGGCATCCACAAATTTTTATACATGCCCAACTCCCCAAAGGCACTTTTGGGTAGAGATTTGTTGGAACAGCTACAAGCAACCATTACGTTTAAAAATGAGGAAATTACTCTGGAGGTAAATGATCAACAATGTGGAAGTATTAAGTTTAATACTAACTACCTCAGAGACTGAAGAAGAGATGAGGGAAGAGATCATAAACCAAGTATTTCCTGGGGTATGGGCCACAAATGTACCTGGAAGGGCAAAAAACGCACCCCCAATACAGATTAAGCATAAGGAGTTAAACAGTACCCCATTAAAAAGGGAGGACAGAGAAGGAATTAGCCCAGTAATTGAAAATTTTCTGCAGCTAGGATTATTAAGGGAATGCCAGTCTGACTTTAACACCCCTATTTTGCCTGTCTGCAAACCTGATGGGTTGTAGTGAGTGGCACAGGATTTACGGGCTGTTAACAAAATATCTGAGGATCTTTATCCTGTAGTGGCAAGCCCCTACACCTTATTAACATGTTCAACACCCGAGCTAACTTGCTTTACTGTTTTAGATCTAAAAGACGCCCTCTTTTGCCTCCCTCTCCATAAAGCCAGCCAGAAAATTTTTGCATTTGAATGGGAAAGCCCTAAGAGTGGGCGCAAGATGCAGCTCACATGGACAGTGCTGCCTCAGGGTTACAAAAATGGCCCTACCCCGTTTGGAGAACAATTTGCTAAGGATCTGGAATCCTGGGAAGCCCCACTAGAAGAAGGAAAGCTATTGCAGTATGTAGATGATCTCCTAATAGCCACCCAAACAGAAGAGGCTTGTGTGGAATGGACGGTAAGCCTCTTGAACTTTCTAGGGATGCAGGGGTACAGACTATCCAAAAGGAAAGCTCAGGTGGTAAAACAGAAAGTAATCTACCTGGGCTACGAGATCAGTGCTGGACAACGAACTCTAGGGCAAAGCTGCAAAGAGGCAACATGCCAAGCCCCAAAGCCCCAGACAGTAAAGGAATTGCAGACCTTTTTGGGAATGACGGGGTGGTGCCGGTTATGGATATACAATTACGGATAGCTTGTAAAGCCCTTGTATGCTCTTATTACAAGTGGAAACAGGGACATTCAGTGGACAAAAGAGGCCACACGGGCCTTCAATCAGCTAAAAAATGCTCTCATGTCAGCCCCAGCTTTAGGACTCCCAGACGTGAGTAAACCATTCTTTCTGTTCTCCCATGAAAAGCAGGGGATTACTCTGGGAACACTGGCGCAGGACTTGGGTCCATACCGACTGACAGTGGCCTATTTCTCTAAGCAGCTGGATGCAGCAGCTAAAGGATGGCCCGGGTGCCTTAGCGCCGTTGCTGCAGTCATGCTGAATATCCAAGAAGCCCGCAAGTTCACTCTAGGCCAGAAAATGACTGTGCTGGTGTCTCATACAGTGTCTGCAGTTCTGGAAGTGAAAGGTGGACACTGGCTCTCCCCACAAAGGTTTCTAAAATACCAAGCCATCATGGTGGACCAAGATGATGTAGAAATAGTGATAAAAAACACTGTCAACCCAGCTTCTTTTCTCAGTGGAAACCAAGGGGAGCCAATACACCACGACTGCCTGGAGACAATTGAAGCTACTTACTCCAGCCGCCCGGACCTGAAAGGTACCCCTCTGGGTGATGCAGAGACCTGGTTCACTGATGGGAGCAGCTACGCCATCAGTGGAAAGTGACATGCTGCGTATGCAGTTACCACCTGCCAAGAGGTGATAGAATCTGGACAGTTACCAACAAATACCTCTGCACAGAAAGCTGAGATAATTGCCCTAACCCGTGCCTTGGAAATGGCAAAAGGGAAAAGGATAAACATCTACACAGACTCGAGGTATGCATTTGGGGCTGTACGTACACACAGAGCCATTTGGAAAGAGAGAGGGTTGTTGAATGCACAAGGGAAAAATATCAAACATGCACAAGAAATAATGTGACTGTTAGACACCGTGCAATTACCTGAGAAAACAGCAATCATGCACATTAAGGCACACCAGAAAGTGAGCTCAGAATTGGAAGAAGGAAATGAGCTGGCGGATTGAGATGCAAAAGAAGCTGCGAAAGGTGAGGTAGCAACTGAGGGAGCCCTGATCCCAGAGGGACAGATCTCCTTAGAAGGTAAGCCAATATATAACAAAAAGGATAGAAAGCTAATCAAAAGCCAAAAAGGAGGAGGGCTGGGCTGTTACTGAAGAAGGAAAGCTAGTCATTCCTTCTCATTTGTTATGGTCAGAAATAAAAGAAGAACACCAGAAAACCCATTGGGGAACAGATGCCCTATATAATTGTTTGACTGAGAAAATTATTGCCCAGGAATCTTCTGGCTACCATCACACAGTGTGACTTTTGCCTCCAGACTAAACCCAAGAACACCTCAAAGCCAAAACTTGGCCAAATTGGAAAGGGCCATGGGCCTGGGCAACAGTGGCAAATTGATTTTTTAGAATTGCCAAGAAAAGGGGGGTATAAGTATTTGTTGGTATTAACAGATACCTTTTCAGGGTGGCCAGAAGCCTTCCCCACCAGAACTGCCAAAGCCTGGGAAGTAACCAAAGCATTGTTACAGGAAATAATACCACGCTTCGGAGTCCCAGCCACAATATCCTCAGACAGAGGACCACACTTCATTTCAAAGGTGGTGCAACAATTTAGCCGCTATTTGGGCATAGATTGGAAACTCCATACTCCCTACCACCCACAATCAAGTGGCCAAGTGGAGAAAATGAATCATATGATCAAACAACAAATTGTAAGGCTAGGGCAAGAAGCCAACCTACCCTGGCCCCAATCTCTTCCACTGGCCTTGCTACAAATTCGAACCAAACCTAGAACTAAAGAGAATTTAAGCCCTTTTGAAATGCTTTATGGGAGACCATATGGAATACAGAAAGGGATATCTATCCAAATTGGGGAAGAAACACTAGCCACCTACATGGTGGCTTTGAGCAAACAACTTAGAAAAATTGAAAAGCATGTGGCTGGAACCCAAAGTCCAGGTCTAGATGGTCCTGTACATAATATATAGCCTGGTGAATATGTGTATGTTAAGTCTGTTACAGAAAAGACTTTGGAACCACAGTGGGAAGGACCATTTCAGGTGCTTCTCACTACCTTCACAGCAATCAGAATTAAGGAGCAAAATGCCTGGATCCACCATACTCGAGTGAAAAAGCAACAGAGGGTCCTTGGAAAGTAAAACCTGGTGATGATGAACTGACGTCAAAACTTGTTCAGGTAAAATGAGTTTTATGAAAGGAAAATTAATGTCTTTTATAATCATATTTACAATTTTGAACGTCAGAGTTACTAATGGGAAAGACATCTGGTCCCAGGTCTTTATTTGGTTCACTGGACTCAGGGAAAAGTATTCTGATTTAAAAGATGTGAATTTAGTAAAGGTGGTCATGCACAGGAATCAAGCTTATGCAAAGCAAGAATGGAAAAAACCAAAAACCTGGCTGTCACAAATGGGTGGGGGGGCTAAACAAGCCCGTGCTTCTGCCTGGTTCTCGGCAGAGGTAGTAACCTTTATTGAGATAACTTACAAATCAAAATCCCCCTCCCGTCTGTAAGTTCTTTTAATAATGACTGATTCTGTCTATTATATAACAGATTATTTATTAATAGACGGGAAAATTACTGACTGTAAGACTTAAAAACAAGACTGATACTACACAGGAATAAAACCAAAAAGGATAACTTCTAGTAGATTACATACAGTGCACGATAAGGTACCATATAAATTACAGCTAGCGAAGAAAAGTATAAGCTTAGGATTCAATGTATCTTACCATCCAATTGTTGGTGCAATACACATCGATATTCTTTCCCTCAATCTCCGGAGAAGTAACCATGGGAAATGCGTCCAGCTCCCGGGGAGAAGTCTCTCACACCTTTGGGGGTGATTGTTGAGGCTTCTACCTCAGGGATAACTCGTGTATCTTTTATAGCATAAAACGGTGCCTCTAGAGTAATCAATTTTTCTTTATCTCTTCCTACACTTGTTTTTCCAGATGTTTGGCCTGAGCCTCCTGGCGCCAGAGAGAATCCTGCTGAGTCCTCCGACTCCAGGGTTATCTCTGGGGTCCCATTAACTCTGGTATGCAGGAAGGAAAAAGGGGGGGGGGGGGTTGTCACTGCCACAATCCATACCGTTGACTAAAGAGACATTCGTTTTACCTCATGGAGTGATAGTGCAGGTATCTCTTGCCTCCATGCTATAAAAGCATACACTTCCATATGTGTGTGCACCATCATTAAGTATTTTTTGGTATACATTGTTTCCCTAGATTATGCTATTCCTTCAAAAGGTGTTGTATTAATACTGATATGAAGTACCTTTTGTTGTTTCAGTTTATGTAACACTTATACATGTAAGACATGGTATTGCAGTTAGAGTGTTCATGGTGATTAAAGGTGATTCAATTATTAGTCCATATAGGGTAGGTTGTTTCTCCACCCCGTTGACCTGAAACAATAGGAGTATGGGATGTAAACCAGGAACAACAAAGAGTTCTTGGAGGGAGTTATTTGGTTGTAGAAGTTGAAGGAGTTCAATGGATGATCAGTGACTCTTTTCATTCTTCTTCATACTTCTTGGTCCAGTCTTTTCTTCTGTGAAGTTTGGTTTAAGATAGTATTAGATAATTCTACAAAAAATCTAATTAAAAACATATATATATTCATACACACATACATATATATATATATATAGTATTACATAATGGTTTGATTGTCTCAGGGGAATTAAGGATGTGTTAAAATTCAAATTTGTTTACCTTAAAGAGGTAGAGAAAAAAAAAGTTAAAGTTGAGGTTATATCAAGGGAAAATCCTTTTCATCCACTGTGACAATCAGAGTGAAGATACAAATATTCTATAGTAACATTTGTAAAACTATAAGTGATATATATATAAACATTAAGTAAAACAATTAAGATAAGATAACTAAATAATTAAATTGTTTAGTACTTCAATAGTACTAAATAAGATGTTGATATTACATGAACAGATATGAATTTATTCTTTGGGATCTTAGAGGAAATGGTTACTATTAGACTCAGATATTTTGTTGAATCCAATTTTGTAAATTTGAAATATGGCCCATACAATCAACATTATTGTTAGAACTATAATTATTATACCAATTAGTTTTCTCATGACTGTGTTTAAGTTTGGGATCCATGAGGTTATCCAATTAAATATATCTGTTTCTTGATCCTTTTGGATTTTATGTAAACTTCCAGTGTTTTTCCTAATTTCCTCGAGATCAGTTTGAATTCTTAGAGTTTGATCAACATATACACAGCAACTAGTATTAATAACTGTACATACCCCACCCTTGGAAGCTAAAAGTAAATCCAAAGCCATTCTGTTTTGCTTTACTGCCTTTGAGAGACTGGTAACTTCTTGTTGTAAAGCACTGATTGCATCATTTGTCTGATTTTCTATTTATTCGATAATTTCGGACATATTTACAATTGCCTGTTCTAATTCTGCTACTCCAGCCATGGTAGGAATCCTCTCACAAATCTACGGAAACCAGTGGATCTTTCAACTAAGGGGTTTAAATTTCGTTTGTACCTCATCGTAAATGATCGCACGTGCCCTCTGGGGAATTCTGATTTATCAATGATATCTATCTCTGGGACTACAGTCCCAATGGTACATATTCCTTGCCATCCAGGAGGTAGAGCTTTTCTAGCTTGATTTCCACAAAGCCAATAGTATCCCATATTGTCTGGACTAGGTCACCATTGTGTATTCAAAATGTGTTTTGCAGTTACATCTAGATATGAGTGGCACTTGGGATAGGTCCCTACCATAATCCCTGAGCGACATTCAGGTAATTCTATTATATAGCGTAGAGTTTCTCCTGGTGTCTGTAGGCATCTGTGAACACAGGAGGTTTCTATGGCTATTACATCGACTGTTAGGACTTGTTGGTCTATCAAGGTTGGGGTTGTTTTTCTCTCTAACATGAGAATCATTTTGGTAGGAGGAATACCTTTAGAGAACATGTTTAGTGTGGGGATTCCCATTATTTGAATGCTTTCATCAGAGTGAGTAGGGAACTGAGAACAGATCCAGCAATCGCTGCGATTTGTTACCAGTGTCACAACTTGTATCAATTTTAAATTGGAGCTTTTCTTCCAACGGTCAGATAGCATTTGTTCTACCTGAGTCAGGTTGGATTAGCTTTTAGAGATAGTGATATTTTGTTCTAGTTTTCCTTTCATAATGGCTAATCGTAAAGTTTCATCAGGGTGGCTGATTAGCCATTCAGCATTACTAAAAACATAGATTTGTAAATACAAAAAAGCAATTATTACAATTAACATTTCTGAATACAACAAATTTACTGGTTGATGTGCAGTCCAGTCTTGTGGATTCTTCTATGTAAAGAGTTGATTACTTTTAGTAGTTCAAGAGTTTCTGTAACTTCCACGGGTGTGTGAGTAATGGACAGTCTCTGCTTCTGTTAGATGAGTAGTTCTTTGTTTCATGACGGAGTACACCTAGTCTTCTATCTGGTGAAGATATTCTTAAATATTTAAGGTTATTAAAGAAACTAAAACAATAGAATTTGAATAACAATAGATACATTTTTAGAGAGTTATATTTAGTGGTCTCCCTTTTTGGCCTCAAGTTGTAAACTTGGGGTTATATTCATTGCTGCCACATGGGGGCAGTGCAGGGGTAGTTTACAAGGCTTCATTGGGAGATTGGTTCTGTTCAGAGTAAAATCAGATTTGTTACAGAAATACAGACAATTTAGAATGTGGGGTACACCCATCGAGAGCTAATTCTGTGTTGGTGGCCACCAGAATCAGTAGTTATCCAGGCCATTGGCCCTCTGGTGTCTGTCAGAGTCATTGGTATGATTTCAATTCGAGGTAATTTTACCATAACTGGTTGGCCTATTGTTAGGTTATTCTGAAAAGTTTCAGTTTTATCATTTGGGCTTGCTTCAAAAGATATAGGAGTTAGGAAAGCTCGTGAAATCGGGCTGCCCATAGGCCCATATCGATTGTTTATTAGGTACAATGCAGAAGGTAATCTTTTATCCCATCTGGGCTTCTGTGGTTTGAGATAATGTTTTAGTAACCAATTGATATGTTCTACAATTCTGTTTGCCTGAGGATAGTAAGGTGTATGAAAAATCCATTTGATACCTTCCTTTCTGACCCAATCCTGTACCACCACACTGGTGAAGTGTGAGCCATTGTCACTCTGTATAGAATTTGGAATAGGGAGACTGGAGATCCAGTTGCTAAGTCCTGAGACAGTGGTTTCTGCATTAGCATGTCTACTTTTTGTGGCTTTCAACAATCCAGATATAACTTCCACACCTGTTAGTATGTACTTGTAACCATTAGATGTTTTTAGAGGTCCGATATAATCAACCTGCCAGGTTGACCAGAGTGCCTTATTATCTTTGATGTGTAAGGGTGGTGCCAGGTCAGGATGGTTTTGTTTAAGTCTCAGCTGGCACTGAGGACACTGTGTGAGAATGTTCTTACACATCTTCCTGGTTATTGGCCAGCCCTGTCTCTGTGCTGCAAAAAACAGTGCTTCCTGCCCAGTGTGACTTTATTTGCAGTGTAACCATTCACCTAATCTATACCAATGTTGCAGATCTTCTAATTAATCAATTTCTATTTTTCTGATTTTTGTTAACTGATCTACTTTGTTCTTCCAATAAGTTTGTAATGCCTGGTCGCTTGCATGAGCTTTAACCCATCCTATCTGGATTTGTCGAGACTGAGCCTGCAATAACAACCACTTCCAATCTTCTTTCTGCCAAACTTCTTTCCCATTCACACGCCAATCTAACACTTCCCACTCACACAACCACTGAGTAGCACCAGCCCATACAGCATATGAGTCCACATATACTGTTTCTGCATTTTCTTTTACTGCCAGCAATAAAGCCTTCAATTCTCCTACTTGTGCACTTCCTATTCCTTCTTCTATCACTTTCATTCCCGTTTCAACATTCAGAGCTACTGCTTTATATTTCCATTTATCGCCAACACGTTTAGCTGAAGCATCAGTGAACCAAACACCTTTTACTTTGGAATTCACAGTAAAGGCAGGAGCATCTAATATAGGGCTGCATTTGTACGGTTGCTGCAAAGCCAGCACATCAGGGGTTACTGTTATTTGCAGTTTTGTAGGCTTTGTTGGCCCCTCAGTAACATCCATTTGGTCTGTGATTCCTGAGAGATATGCATACTGTAGCGGTGGTTCAAGCTCAGAGAATGACATACCCCCTGAAGAATTTCTGGGGGCCTAGAAAGTGAGGCCCCTCTGAAGGTAGAGTTAAGTTTGGCCTTGAAAAGGGAGTCGAACTCCCCCCGCCTCCCCCTGAGTCAACAATAGTATCTTGTGTCTCACTCTTTCCTCCCTTCCTCCTTCCTGACTGCATCCTGACCTTCGACCCTTCTCCGTGTCCTCCCCTGTACTGTTATGAGATAAGTGGTAACCCTCAGAATAAAAGTCTGAATGTTGGGCTATTCTGGGTCTTTTGCCTCTGAGCCCAAGCAGAGCGGACCCTCGTGTCTTGTGTCTGATTTGGGGCTCCGGGCAAAGGAACACTCTCTCTCTCAGCACCTCTCCGGTTTTTAGGACAGCGGCCACCATCCCAGGGAAGCCCGGCTCCCGGCGAGGGGAAAAGAAGTCCCTAGCTGAGGCTGACTTAACGAAGAGGAAGCTCTCAGAACAAGCCGCTGAGCCGCCGGCCGTCCCTGTGGTCAGCTGTCCGGCCCACGCCACCGGCCACAGCATACCACTTGCGAACTGTTGGTCTTTGAACTATTACCTCAGGAGGTGCACTGCCTTTCTTAATGTTTGTTAAGAGATTGAAAGGCCCTTGAACTGTTACAGGTTGTTGTTGTCAAATCTTTTCTACTTGCTTAAGAGCTCTGGTTAGAGATAACAATCCCTTTTCCCAGTCAGTGTACCTTCTTTCAGTGTCTTTTAATGCTGTAGAGCTAAACCCCAGAGGCCGTTTTGGTCCGTGTGGTCCCTTTTGAAACAAATTACAGTAAGTTCCGTGTTCAGCAAAACCCCACTCAACGATTATAGGGTTGCTGGGATGAACTGGTCCAAGTGGTTGGTAAGTTTTTAATTCTTCTATCAGTGTTTGCAAAGCTTGCTGATGATTATCTAGCCACTCCCAATTTTGATGTTTTCTCATTAATGTGCATAAGGGTCTTGCTATTATAGAAAATCCAGGGACATGATTTCTCCAGTATCCCAGAGTACCCATGATTTGTTGTAATTCCTTTTTTGTTGCAGGGATAGATATAGTATCTAATTTTGTAATTGTTTCATTTGGAATTACAGCCTGGTCTGCTATCCACTAAGTGCCTAAGAATTTAACCTCTTTAGAAGGTCCTTGGCATTTAGTTGAGGGTACTTCTATTCCTTCCTCATTTAGTCAATTCCAAATGTCTTGTGCTGTAACTCTTATTGCTTTTTCTTCTTCCCCCCCTACTAACACATCATCAATGTACTGATAAAGCTATATGCCTTCCTGGAGTTTTATTTGCTGAAGGAGTTCTGCTAATGCATTGTGAGCAACAGTCGCAGAATGCTTGTATCCCTGTGGGAGATGATTAAAAGTGTATTGTGTTCCTTCCCAAGTAAATGCAAATTTGGGTTTGTCTTTTTCTTGAATAGGTACCATAAAGAACATGTCTTTCATATCTAACACTGCCATCCATTTGTGAGCAGATGCTTGCAGTGTGGCAGTGAGACTTGCAATGTTTGGAACAGCTGCAGTTAAAGGACCTGTGTTTGTGTTAAGTCTCCGGTAATCAACTGTTAAACTCCAGTTTCCATCTGTTTTTTTCACTGGCCAGACAGGGGAATTGTATGCAGAATGTGTTCTAAATATGATGTCTCTCTGTTCTAAATTTTTAATTACTTCAGTTATCCCCTGTTTGGCTGCAAAAGGTATAGGGTATTGTTTAACATTAGTTACAGTAGAGACAGGTAGTATTTGGGCCATTTTTAAAAGTTTAACTCTTCTATTTTTCCCAAAAAGATTACTGCGTGAGGTTTCTGCTGTCCCAAAAGACCACACAGTTCCATCTGGTAACTGCCAAATTTTTCCCTGAAGGATATCATACCCTAAAATATTTTCTTCATGGTCAGCAATTGCAAATATATGTGAAGTTATGCGCTTTTCTCCAGGGAGCCACAAATAGACTTTAGCAATGTAAGCTGTGTTGCTGTTTCCATTGAAACCAGTTAAATAGATATTTTTTCTTTTAAACTTTAGGTTCAATTTTGCAGCGTCCGAGAGGGTAATTAAAGAAATTTGAGCTCCGGTAGCAATTAAGAATTTCAAAGGGTTTCTTTGGTGTCCTACTGGTAAATAAACATAAGGGCTAGCCTCGTTAGGGACGTATTGATATGCAGGTATGCGCTGAGATAGCTGCCCTAATCGCTTCTCAGCGCCCATCAGTTTTCCTGTGCTGTAAAAGGGTTGGGACCAATCCTTTTTTCCTGTGAAAAGTTTGTGTTGTTTGCTGTTTTTCCCTTCACTCGTTCCATAGCTTGGATTAGTTCTGCTATCGCAGTGTTAGACTGTTTTTGTAAAGCAGATCTAGGTATTCCTAAGGCTATAGCAGTTCTCCACAGTTCATTCCTTTTTTTCTCTGTGGGGGTTAACTTGGTTTAAGCTTTCTTTTCTTTGGGGTGAGTGATGTTTAACAGTTCTCACTCGCCGCTCAGAAACTTTTCTCACCTGGGTGCTTGGGTCTTTGTTTGGGTATCCCAGCCTATTTCTTTTGTATATGTTGCTATCTCTTGAGCGAGATCTGCCCAAGTGGGGATTGGTATCCTCTGGGCTTGTGGATTACGTAAAGTTCTGTTATGGGCTATATCATTTCTAATTTCATTTCGTTTCCCCACCAAATAATTTTTTATTACAGATGGAGCTCCTCTAATGAGGGGTCTCATCCTATCAGGATCGATCTCTGCACAGATTGGAATGTCTCTATTTGCATGATCCTGCATAGCCTGTATACAGGCAGCTTTTGTTACTGCTATGTCGGCATCATCTGCTGACTGCATAGAGATCATGGCAGGTTCCCCTCTGTCCATATTATTTATTCCACCTGCCCAATATGCAACTCTGCTGGTAACAGAGTGTGGTTCATCGGGGGGCTGCGGTCCATGGTGTAAAAATACGCCTAAACCCCAAAAACCATACCTTTCTGCTCCATTGTCCTGGGTTGGCCATATGACCTTTTTTTGTATCCCCAATCGTCCTTTTGCTTATGCTGGACATTAAGCTCTACAGCTTTAAGTTAGGCGCAGAGTGACAGAGAGAGGGAAAGCGGAGAAAAAAAAACATGTGCCATTTGTCTGCAGGAGTTACACTTTTTTTTTTTTTTACTCCCCCTCAATATCCTTGAAGAGGCTACATTCCAACGGGACAGCGTTATCTGACACACTCTCTGGGTGTGCTCATAAAAAAAGCACACAACGGAGGGTTTCCTCGGATCTTTCTCAGCTTTTTTGCAGGGAGAGACTTTGTTTCTTTTGCTGTTTATTTTCTCCTTTTTCCTCCTCCTGGGACTGGTTGGCATCGCGTGGGCCCAAGACACCAGGGAAATCCCCGGGGGGCCCACCCCCGACTTCTACAACCGGGCCTGGCAATCGGCCCCCCCACAGGAGAAATGAACCGGACTCAGACGGACTCTGAATCTACCATCTCTTCAGAGGAAGGAGAGGTTTCATTGTTTTCATATTATCCAAATTTTTCTATGCTTGTGAATATTCTATTTGTTAAATCAATAGTTTTTTCCACTTTTCTCTAAGGAAATATTTCCCGAACCTGTTGGGGGAGGGGGGGTTGGAATCGGCTCTTCCTAGAGGAAACCCCCTCAGAGGTTTCCTCCTAAACATTGCCCTAAACCCGGACAAATATTATTGGCGCCCAATGGGGGGCTTGAGAAAGTGGAAAAAACTTGTACTGATTTGTATTTTGGTTGTGCTTGCTCTGTATTGGGAAAGAGCAGTCAGTAGCCATGCTGTTTGAGCTCATAATGTACCTCTGCGTGGGGGCAGCTAACTGGTTCAGAGGCTGGTTTAGTTACTCGCTGTTGTTCTTGGCACGGAGTTTTTACCGTTGAGGGGTACGGCTTAAAGTTGCTGTTTTGCTGGGACTTGTGATACTGATTTATAGAGAGAGTGTAGCTAACCTACTAGGAATTGTTTGAGCTATTTACGGTCTGTTGTTTTTCTTTCTCACCTTGTATCCTAGTTTCCGTAGCATGTTCTGGGGGTTTGTTGGTAATTGCACCCAATCCCTTAAAAGTGGGGATGAGGCTTCCCAGCCTTTCCCTTTCCCCTTCTCCTTTCAATCTGTCACATCATCTGTTACATCATCTGTTACATCATTTTTTGAAAATGTTCAGTTTCCCCTAGATGCCAAAGAAACCACTTTGCTGATACTTTTGATGATATTTTTGCTGATATTTCAGCAGGTGAGTTTCCTCTATATGGTTTACAACTTTTCTAGAATGAGAGCTGATAGGTCCAGAGGGGCTGAGGATGATAGGTCCAGAGGGACTGAGGAGAAACCTGACCCGGTTGTGGAAAATCCCAAGTGGTGCGGAGAATGGGAGGATATGGGCCAGATCTTGAAAGAGTTCTCAGAACCCATAGCTTGGGACTTCCCACGTGACCAAATACAGAACCCAACTAGGGTGGCCAAATATCTGAAAGAGAAGTGTAATGATGGTTCTAAGGAGGAAAGGATCATTACAATAAGCTGGGCCCTGGTATATGCTTATCACACGCTGCTGGATGCTGTAGGGCAGCAGATAGAGGCACAGGGCCAGGAAGGTGAAGCAGCCCAAGTCCCACAGGCTGCAACTAAACCAGACAGTGAACCTAAGCCAGCACCTGGACCAGATAGCGAGCCTAAACCCGTAGCTAACCCAGACAGTGAGCCTAAGCCACTGGGAGACGTGGCTGCGGGAAAGAAGCACAAAACCAAAACTGATCGACCAGTGGATGATGATGATGAGGAGGATGATGGGGGAGAAGGACCCTCACAGGCAGGCGATGGGGGGGAAGGACCCTCAGGGACAAAAACTGACTCAAGGGCAGGAGACACTATCGAGTCTTTTTCCCTGAAGGACCTTTGTGGCCTAAGAAAGGATTACACTTGACTACCTGATGAATCTATAATTAGTTGGTTAGTCCGTCTTTGGGATGCCGCAGGCGACGTTACAATTCTAGATGGTACTGAAGCGAGGCATTTGGGACACCTGTCAAATGACCCAGTTATCGACCAGGAAACAGTAAGGGGGGCTCTCCCTAGGAGTCTCTGGTCACGAGTCTTGGCAGCTGTGGCACGCAGATACCTGTGTACAGACGATCTCTATATGCAGCAAACCCAGTGGAAGACAATAGAACAAGGGATTCACCGCTTGAGAGAAATGGCGGTGGCAGAGATTGTTTTCTCAGAGGATCCAAATACACCTAATAATCCAGACATAATGGTATGTACACCCAAAATGTGGCAAAGACTTATACACCTTGGGCCAGAAGAACACCTGTCTTCTTTAGCCCTAATGCTGCGGGACGAAACAGAGGTGACTGTGGCAGAGATGACGAGGAAGCTCAGACCATATGGAGAAGCTGTGTGTGGCCCAACACATGCAAGAATTGCAGATGTGGAGAAACAACTACAGAAAATAGAAGAGAATCACAAAGAACTCAGAAATGAGATTCTCCAAATCTCCGCAGTACAGGTCAGAGGCTTGGTTACCAGACGCAGACATTCCCCAGAGAAGGAGGGAGGGTACCCCTCACGACTTGATCTGTGGTTTTACCTGTATGATTGTGGGGAAAACATGAGAAGGTGGGATGGAAAACCCACTTCTGTTCTGGCACAATGGGTGCGTGAATTGAAAGAAGACAAGACTAGGAAAGGAAGTTCCACCAGAAAGGAAGTAGCTCCAATTACCCATGGCCGAACTGCCAGGTATGATGAC
>JAHLSL010013304.1:0-40544 GCA_025920805.1 Petroica traversi | reverse complement strand
GGTGTTAGTTGACAGCTTTAGTGGACGGTCTAAAGCTTATCCCTGTCACACTAATACAAGCAAGGGAGGTGGTGAGAGTTTTTCTCAATCATATAACTCCAAAGGTTTGGGGTTCCTTTGGGGTTGGTCCGCCAGTGATCGGGGAAACTAGTCAAATGTTAGGAATTGTTTGAGTTCTGTAAATACCCTATATAACCCAGACAAGTGGTATGGCTGAATGTGTCAATAGAACCCTCAGAACACAGATTAGTAAAATTTGTCAGAGACATATATGACATGGGTTCAAGTCTTGTCTACAGCCTTGCTGAGAATCTGCATGCAGTCAAGGAAGAGAGAAAACATGAGTCCTTATGAAATACTGCATGGCAAGCCATATCAAATTGTGTATATTACGTGAAAAATTCATATGAGGGGGAAATTGACTTGCAGAGGTATTCAACAACTTTAAAGTTCCACTTTGCAGAAGCTCCAGAGATTCATCATGTTATCCAGACACACCTGCCCATCTGTTCCTGCCTGGAGACCGAGTTTATGTTAAATGGAGAAACAGTAACCTTACAAGTTGAGTGGAAAGGACCATTCAAAGTCCTGACTACCCTCACCAGAACCAAAGATGCTGGCAGAGAACCCTGAATTCACTGTTCCAGAGTTAAGAAGACCTCTGTTCCTGAGACAACAGGAAAACAGAGACTGATACAAATTAAGATGATGTGAATTAAATTGTTCTTTTGTGCCTCTCATCTGCACAGTTGGTAACCATGATTCAAATTTGGCCCTAAAAATTTGCATATAGGTCTAGTCCAAAATGTATTCCAAAACTCTTCATAAGAGCAACTTGCCAAAGTGTAATTGAATACAATAATCTGGCCTGGTAAGTTTTGCCCCAGGATAAAGATTGGGCCTGTGCTCGTGGAGCTGTGATTCCAAATATAATATTTAATCATATTAAGGGCTGTTGACAAAACAGAATGTCTCTTAATTTTCTACTAGCCACAAAATCATTAACACTGGTTGTTGTTCTTATGCAGATCAGAGTGAACGAATTATTAAGAATTTGGCTGAAATTTGAAAGCAAACTCAAATTCTCCACCAGGTAGCTCTCAAAGGAGCTACCTGAACCTTGAATATCTTCAGTACACTCACTTCATGGTTACCAAACTGGGCCTGGATACAAGAAGTGTTCACAGTAGCTGCAGTTATAATTGCCATCTGTATAACAACTAGTGGGATAGATGGTTGTGTAAACCGGTGGTATGGTTAAATGTAGAGACTAAACAAGGTAGAGTCTTGTTAGTCTCTAAAATAAAAGGGGGAATAATGCTGCTTGGTTTTTGCCTTTTTTTTTTTTAATATATGTTCTCTGTATTCTTTGCACATATATTTGTAGCTCTGTAGTCTATTGCATTAGTGGCTAGTTTTCCTAGTACTTTTCCATGGCCTTTCCCTAGGCAGAAAGACAAAACAAATTCCAGAGCTCCAAGCCCCAGGCGGTACAAGGCCCCAATGCTATCATGGTTATTCCTGGGAACCATGGCCGAAAACAGCTCTTTGAGATACATTTCATGGACAAAGTACAGCTAGTGCCTAGGGGGGACTCCAGAGAAGGGGCTTGACCTGGAGGGGAATTGCATGACCACTTGTCCTCCTAATTGGTGCTTTTTATCAATAATGTTAATTTCCTAAAACCTATAAAGATGTACTCATCCCTGTGGGGATTGGCTTTTGTGGACATCTTTCCATAACTGCTCCTGAAGGCCTTCAAATAAAGATCCTCTTTTATATTACCTCCTTACTAAAACGATCTCGAGTTTCATTTCCAGATTGGGAAAAAGGCAACAAAAACATTGGACCGATACTTGTTGAAGATGGTCACCTGACAAATAGGGATGAAGAAAAATCAGAGGCCTTCAATGCTATTTTTGCTTCAATCTTAATATTGATAGACCTTGGGTGGCCCAGCCGCCTTAGTGGCCTACTCAGGACTCGTTCCAAGAGCTTCACGTCCTTCCTGTGTTGGGGACCCCAGAGCTGGACACAGTACTCCATGGTGGAGTCTCACAAGGGCAGAGGGGGAGAATCACCTCCCTCGACCTGCTGGCATCTTTTGATGCAGCCCATGATGCAGTTGGCTTTCTGGGCTGCCAATGCACATTGCCAAGTCATACTGAGTTTTTTATCTCCAAACAACCCAAGTCTATCTCCCCAGGGCTAGTGTCAATACATTCGATGCCCAACCTGTACTTGGGCAGGACCTCACGCTTGGCCTTGTTGAACTTCATGATGTTTGCACAGACTCACCTCTCAAGACTATTAAGGTCCCTCTGGATGGTATCCCTTCCCTCCAGTGTGTCAACTTCACCATCTAGCTTGAGGTCATCAGTAAACTTGCTGAGGGTGCACTTAAATGCCATTGGCAAATCACAATGGCAGCTTCCTGCCATAAACTGGCCTGAGCCCTGTCATAAAATGGTGGCCAGATAGGATTCATCCCAGAGTACTGAAAGAGCTAGTGGATGTTACAGCAGGACCCCTCTTGATCAGCAGGACCCTGACCAAAGGTCTTTGGAGTCTGGGGAGGTCTCTGCTGACTAGAAGCTAGCCAGCATTATTCCAATTTACAAAAAGGGCTTGAGGGAAGACCCAGGAAACTACAGACCTGTTAGGCTAACCCCAGTACCTGGAAAAATTATGGAAAATACCATACTGGGTGCTATTGAAAGACATTTAAAGGATAATACAATCACCAGGCACAGTCAACATGGGTTCACAAAGGCAAAGTCCTGTCTAACTAATCTGATATCCTTCAATAACAAGGACATGCACCTAGTGGATGAAGGGAATGTGATGGATGTTGTTTCTTTGGATTTTAAGAAGGCTTTTGATACTGTCCCTCACAGCATCCTTCTGGACAGGTTGCTTAGCTTGTTCATCAATAACTTGGCTGAAGGGGCAGATGTCCCCTTGACAAGTTTGCTGATGACACAACACTGGGAGGAGCGGCCGATACCCCACAGTGCTGTGCAGACCTCCAAAAGGACCTGGACAGGTTGGAGGGATGGGCAGAAAACTGTCTGAAGTTCAACAAAGGCAAATGCAGGGTCCTGCACCTGGGGAAGAATAACCCCGGGCACCAGCACAGGCTGGGGGTCAACCTGCTGGAAAGCAGCTCAGTGGAAAAGGACCTGGGCATCCTGCTGGACAAGTTGTCCATGAGCCAACAGTGCCCTTGTGGCCAAGAAGGACAATAGGGTCCTGGAGTGCATTGGAAAGAGCATTGCCAGCAGGTCAGGGAGGTGATCCTGCTCCTCTGCTAAGCCCTGGTAATGCACATCTGGAGTTGTGTGTCCAGTTCTGGGCTCCTCAGTACAAGAGAGACATGGAGCTCCTGGAGGAGGTCCTGTGAAGGGCAATAAAGATGATTTAGGGACTGGAGCATCTCTCTCACAAGGAAAGGCTGAGGGAGCTGGGCCTGTTTAGCCTGGAGAAAACTTAAAGGGGATCTTATCAATGTCTTTAAGTAACTGAAGGGAGGTGTTAGAAGATGGACCAGGCTCTTCTCAGTGGTGCTAAGCAACAGAATGAGATGCAATGAGCAGAAACTGATGCACAAGAAGTTCCATCTAAATATGAGGAAGAACTTTACTGTGCAGGTGACTAAGCACTGGAACAGGTTGCCCAGAGATGTTGTGGAGTCTCCCTCACTAGTGATATTCAAGAACCATCTGTATGCAATCCTGTGCAATGTGCTCTAGGAAGACCCTGCTTGAGCAGGGAGGTTGGACCAGATGAACCCACTGGTGGTCTCTTCTAACCTTAACAATTCTGTGATTCTGTGATATAGACTTTGAATTAGCATCTTTCACATGTAAAGCATACCCTTTGATGAAATGCAGCAGAGAGCAAATCAGTCAGTACAAGACTAATGGATATTTCCTTTTCTAAAACAAAACCACACAAAAATACCAGCACCACAAAACAAACCCATTCTCATTCTTTTCATAGTTACATCTTCTTTATTTCCCTTTTCTGGCCTTCTTTACTGTTCCATCTCAGCCTATACCCAGTCCAATATACACTTATGGATAGCTTTTCAGATAGCTTCTTTAAAGCTAAGATCAAACAACTTCAAATATATATTTCAACTTTTCTGTGATCAGCAAATTCTGAATATAGTCAGTTACATAACTCACAAAATTTAAGGTTGAAATCCTCTTTTTAATTGCCAAAACATTTAAAGTCCTTTTTAAACAAGAGATGCCTCTTTAGCTTAACTTCATGAAAACTCTGTAGATAGTTTATGTAAGATTCTACAAGCCAGACCTGAATAGGACCATCCCTATATACAGTTGGCATAGGTTATTATTCTTAACTTTGCCATGCAAACTTAGTTACTATGCAAATTAAAGCAATAGAAACCTCTTGTGGTACCTTTGCTTTTAAGGAAGTCTTCCTATTTTCCCAGTATACCATTTTACAAGCAAAGAGCTTTCCTAATAAACCCACTATTAAATGCAAAGTTATGCTTACTTTTTTTAGATACAAAAAAGCTACAGGGATAGAAAAGCAGCTGCATGACATATTTATCAAGCAGTAATATTAGATTTCAAACCCCTATAACCAAAAATAAATTGGACATCTTAAAAAGTGAGTGCCTAAAAGACTAGAGACAGTGTTGAGAGTGCTAACAAAGATTCTATTGTCATTAAACCAAGTGTAATGTACCTTTTATTATTAAAGAAAATAGATTTTTATCCCTACTACAAACCTTGTTACGCCTACTGCCACTTTTAACAACTGAAGTCTTCTCCAACAAAACCAAAAGTTCTCCTATACTAAATATGTCTCAGTGTTTTACCACTACTCAGTTACTAATTGTTATTACTAGCTGACAATAGTTACATAGTTAAATTAATTATTAAGTGCATCTCAAATAGCAAACTTAGCTCAATGGTTCATTGTACAGTTTACTCAAATCCTACTTTTTCTTAAATTCTAACAGAATTTGACTTACAATAATGCATCTCTATTTTACGTACTGTTGTGGGTTTACCTTAAGTGAGGTTTCCGGCGATACCTTTTCCCTGGTGTTACAAAATGAAGCTAGACACGGATATAGGGGTTGGAATCTTTACCTCGGTATTTTAATCAGGATCCAGTTTGAGGCATCCACTTCACCCAGGTGACAGCATGGCAAAATGCACCCCCACCGTCAATCACACACACCAGTTATAGACATTACACATTAGCATATTGTCCTGGTTTAGGGCAATATTTAGGAGGAAACCTCTGGGGGGTTTCCTCTAGGAAGAGCTGATTCCAACCACCCCTCCCCCAACAGGTTCGGGAAAAATTTCCTTAGAGAAAAGTGGAAAAAACTATTTATTTAACAAATAGAATATTCACAAGCATAGAAAAATTTGGATAATATGAAAACAATGAAACCTCTCCTTCCTCTGAAGAGATGGTAGATTCAGAGTCCATCTGAGTCCAGTTCATTTCTCCTGTGTGTGGGGGGGGGGCGATTGCCAGGCCCGGCTGTAGAAGTCGGGGGGGGGGGGCCCCTGGGGATTCCCTGGTGTCTTGGGCCCATGCGATGCCAACCAGTCCCAGGAGGAGGAAAAAGGAAAAAATAAACAGCAAAAGAAAAAAAGTCTCTCCCTGCAAAAAAACCCGAGAAAGATCCGAGGAAACCCTCTGCTGTGTGCTTTTTCCGAGCACACTCCGAGAGAGTGTGAGTGAGATAACGCTGTCCAAGGATATTGAGGGGGAGTAAGGTGTAACTCCTGCAGACAAACAGCGCGTGTTTTCTTCTCTGCTTTCACTCTCTCTGTCTCTCTGGGCCTAACTTAAAGCTGTAGAGCTTAATGTCCAGCATAAGCAAGAGGACGATTAGGGATACAAAAAAGTTCATATGGCCAACCCAGGAAATTCCACCCCTTATCCCCATATCGTCACCTCAGTAACAAGACTAATGCAGTCTGATTCTACACACACATATATGTATACATATATATACAGTGTACAGCTATTTACAGACAATGTTAGCGAAATTCAGCAAATAGTGGTATTTATATACATATATACAGTGTACAGCTATATACAGACAATGTCACTGAATTTCAGCGAACAGTGGTATTTACACATGGTTCTCACCCAACAATCAGATTATCCTGGGGCACACATCGTGTTGTTCCATCTTTCTGCATTATCCACCATGTGTAACCTGGTCCCTGAGCAAAGACAAACCCATGGATGGGTTTGTCTGTATTCGAGGCAGAGTTGACCCACACCGTCTTCCCTAACAGACCTCTCACATGTACCACTGGGACCTTGTCTCCATCTACTGTATGCAGGGACTCAGATTGGGCCGGGCCAGCTCTGTTGGAAGATCCTCTAGTGTTCACTAACCAGGTGGCCTTTGCTAAATGCCTTTCCCAATTTTTAAAAGAGCCTCCACCCAATGCTTTCAGGGTGGTTTTTAACAGTCCATTGCACCTCTCCACTTTACCTGCAGCTGGTGCGTGGTAGGGGATATGGTACACCCATTCAATACCATGTTCCCTAGTCCAAGTGTTGATAAGGTTGTTCTTGAAATGAGTCCCGTTGTGTGACTCAATCCTCTCAGGGGTACCATGCCTCCAAAGGACTTGTTTTTCAAGGCCCAGGATGGTGTTCCGGGCAGTGGCATGAAGCACAGGGTAAGTCTCCAACCATCCTGTGGTGGCTTCTACCATTGTGAGCACATAGTGTTTACCTTGGCGTGTCTGGGGCAGTGTGATGTAATCAACCTGCCAGGCCTCTCCATACTTATATTTGGACCAGCGTCCCCCATACCATAGGGGTTTCACTCGTTTTGCCTGTTTAATTGTCGCACATGTCTCACAATCATGGATTACCTGAGAGATGCAGTCCATGGTTAGATCCACCCCTCGGTCTCGTGCCCATTTATAGGTGGCATCTCTACCCTGATGACCTGAGGCATCATGGGCCCATCGAGCTAGGAACAATTCTCCCTTGTGTTGCCAATCTAAGTCTATCTTTGACAGCTCTATCTTTGCAGCCTGATCTACCTGCTTGTTGTTCTAGTATTCCTCATTAGCCCGACTCTTAAGGACATGGGTTAGGACAAAACTAAAAGAAAACCCCCCAGTTTTGATTAAAAATTTCGAATCAGGACAAATAGAAGGACCATACAATCTTCTGACTTGGGGGAAGGGGTTTGAGTGTGTTTCCACAAGTGAAGGGCTCAAGTGGATTCCAGCAAAAAACGTGAACCCGTATCACACATCGAAATCTGCTGAAGCCTCCACACCACCCAGCACCCCCACAAGTGATAAGCAGGAAGCAAGTACCCAGACCTGAGCCAACAGAACCATCAGGAGAAAGTATTCTGCCGGAAAGCAGCTCCAGAAAAGAATAGACTTTGATCATTTGCGTGAATGCATGCTACTTTTATTCCTTTATTTTAGTTTTTGTAGTAACGCTTTACCTATAAATCAAACAAAGACAAACATCTGGGTTGCTCTGGCCAAGTCTGCAGGCTCCGACACCATTTGCCTATCCAACACAAACCCTGACAAACCTTTTTCAACCTGTTTAGTTGGAGTACCCTTTCCAGAAGGTTTTCATAACGTTACTCTTGACAAATATTGGCCATATGATGAATTTATCTGATCATTCTGTTTCCATTCATAAACAACTACAAAACTTAAGGGATTTAGCTAACCAAATCACAACAGATGACCCATCTTGGCTAGACAGTTTATTTGATGGGTGGAGCTTTGCACCTTGGCTAAAGGAACTCTGTAAAACAGGCCTGATTATTTTAATAGTAGTAATTGTAGTTTTAGTAGCAATACCCTGTATGCTTCAGTGTGTGCAAAAGTTAATGAGTAAAACTGTGTCCACTATCTTAGTTGTTCAACAAAGTGGGGGAGATGCTGGGGAAGATGAAATAGGAAAGCCTTATAGATATGATTACCTTGCAAAAGATGCTGAATATATGGAAAGTATAATCGAAACTGAGATGAAGACAAGGTTTGAGTTGAAGAGTAACTAAGAAACAATGGTATAGCTGACTGAAGGTAATCCTCCTTCTTGATAGAATTACACCCTCTGCCTAGGCAGGTCCAAAGGTCAGAGCAAACCCTGCCTGTCTGGTAGAAGATTCCAAAAAGCAGTTTTTTAAGGTTTAAAATATAACCATGTATGGTAATGTGATGATTCTTATAGGTTGCATGTTAAAGTTGTAGGGTTTGTAGCTTGTCTCAGATTGGTTAAAGAGAATTAGAATATTCAACAGAGAGGATAATTTATTATATTCTAAACGGCAAATCGGCGCTTCTTTTTACACTCTCTTTTTGCCTCTTTCTCTCTCTTTCTCTAACCTGCTTTGAGCTGCGTCTTGCAGCCCAGCAGGCCTCTCACACCCACGCTCTTTCATAATAAATTCCCATGCTCTAAACCCATCTTTAGAGATCTCTCGTTTCTATTTTACCCTCATAACCAAATCCCAAAGAGTTGAATCCTACACCCTATGCTGCCAATTAGCCTTCTTCCACTTCTCCAGCCATCCCCACAGAGCATTGGCTACCATCCACAAATCAGTGTAGAGGTAGAGCTTTGGCCACTTCTCTCTTTCAGCAATGTCCAGGGCCAGTTGAATGGCTTTAAACTCAGCTAGTTGACTTGATCCGCCTTCTCCTTCAGTAGTTTCTGCAACCTGCCGCGTGGGGCTTCACACAGCTGCTTTCCACTTCCGTTTCATCCCTACAATACGACAGGAACCATCAGTAAAAAGAGCGCAGCGTGCTTCTTCTGCTGGTAGTTGATTGTATGGTGGAGCTTCCTCAGCCCGAGTCACTTGCCCTTGTTCCTCTTCATCGGTGAGATTAAAGTTTTCACCTTCAGGCCAATTTGTAATTATCTCCAAAATCCCAGGGCGATTCAGGTTTCCAATATGGGCGCGCTGTGTTATGAGGGCAATCCACTTGCTCCATGTAGCACTGGTGGCATGGTGGGTAGATGGAATCCTTGCTTTGAATATCCACCCCAGCACCGGTAGTCGGGGTGCCAGGAGGAGTTGTGCTTCAGTGCCAATGACCTCTGAGGTGGCTTGGACTCCTTCATAGGCTGCTAGGATTTCCTTCTCTGTCGGAGTGTAGTTGGCTTCGGACCCTCTGTAACTTCGACTCCAGAATCCCAGTGGTCGGCCTCGAGTCTCTCCAGGCACCTTCTGCCAAAGGCTCCATGACAGACCGTGGCTCCCGGCTGCAGAGTAGAGCACGTTCTTCACATCTGGTCCTGTCCTGACAGGGCCAAGCGCTACCACATGAGCGATTTCCTGTTTGATCTGGGTGAAGGCTTGCTGCTGATCAGGGCCCCAATGGAAGGTGTTCTTCTTGCGGGTAACCAGATAAAGAGGACTCACGATCTGGCTGTACTCGGGAATATGCATTCTCCAAAAGCCTATGGCGCCTAGGAAAGCTTGCATTTCCTTCTTGCTAGTCGGTGGAGACATTGCTGAAATCTTGTTGATAACCTCGGTGGGAATCTGGCGCCGTCCATCTTGCCACTTCACCCCCAGGAACTGGATCTCTCGAGCAGGTCCCTTAACTTTGCTCGTCTTGATGGCAAAACCAGCTTTTAGGAGGATCTGGATAATCTTTTCTCCTTTCTCAAATACTTCTGCTGCTGTGTTCCCCCACACAATGATGTCATCAATGTATTGCAGATGTTCTGGAGCCTCACCCTTCTCTAGTGCAGCCTGGATCAGTCCATGGCAGATGGTGGGACTGTGTTTCCACCCCTGGGGCAAACGATTCCAGGTGTACTGAACACCCCTCCAGGTGAAAGCAAACTGGGGCCTGCACTCGGCAGCCAAAGGAATGGAGAAAAATGCATTTGCAATGCCAATAGTGGCGGACCACTTTGCTGCCTTGGACTCCAGCTCATATTGGAGCTCCAGCATGTCCGGCACAGCAGCACTCAATGATGGATTGACTTCATTCAAAGCACGATAGTCCACTGTCAATCTCCATTCTCCTTCCGATTTGCGCACAGGCCAGATGGGGCTGTTGAAGGGTGAGTGGGTTTTGCTGACCACCCCTTGGCTCTCCAGCTCACGAATCAGTTTGTGGAGGGGAATCACAGCATCTCGAGTTGTTCTGTAATGTCGGCGGTGCACTGTTGAAGTGGCAATTGGCACTCGTTGTTCTTCTCCCTTCAGAAGCCCAACTGCAGAGGGATTCTCTGATAGTCCAGGCAAGGTACTCAATTGCTTAATGCCCTCTGCCTCCACAGCAGCTATCCCAAAAGCCCACCTAAGCCCTTTTGGGTCTTTGAAATATCCATTTTGAAGATAGTCTATGCCCAGAATGCATGGGGCCTCTGGGCCAGTCACAATAGAATGTTTCTTCCACTCCTTTCCAGTCAGGCTCACCTCAACTTCCACCACAGTCAAATCCTGTGATCCCCCTGTCACACCAGCAATAAAGACAGATTCGGTCCCCACATGTCTTGATGGGGTTAATGTGCACTGCGCACCAGTGTCAACCAAAGCCTCATATTTTTGTGGTTCTGATGTGCCAGGCCAACGAATCCACACAGTCCAAAAAACACGGTTTTCCCTAGCCCCCGCCTGGCTAGAGGCAGGGCTTCCCTAAGCCTGGCCATTCTTCTTTCCCTGGGTGTACATCTTAGAGGTTCCGTCAAGGGGATCGGACATGTCGTCGTCATCATACCTGGCAGTTCGGCCATGGGTAATTGGAGCTACTTCCTTTCTGGTGGAACTTCCTTTCCGAGTCTTGTCTTCTTACAATTCACGCACCCATTGTGCCAGAGCAGAAGTGGGTTTTCCATCCCACCTTCTCATGTTTTCCCCACAATCATACAGGTAAAACCACAGATCAAGTCGTGAGGGGTACCCTCCCTCCTTCTCTGGGGAATGTCTGCGTCTGGTAACCAAGCCTCTGACCTGTACTGCGGAGATTTGGAGAATCTCATTTCTGAGTTGTGATTCTCTTCTATTTTCTGTAGTTGTTTTTCCACATCTGCAATTCATGCATGTGTTGGGCCACACACAGCATCTCCATATGTTCGGAGCTTCCTCGCCATCTCTGCCACAGTCGCCTCTCTCTCCTCCCGCATCATTAGGGCTAAAGAAGACTGGTATTCTTGTGGCCCGAGGTGTATAAGTTTTCGCCACATTTTGGGTGTACATGCCATTAAGTCTGGATTATTAGGCGCATCTAGATCCTCTGTGAAAACCAGCTCTGCCACCGCCATTTCTCTCAAGCGGTGAATCCCTTGTTCTATTGTCTTCCACTGGGTTTGCTGCATATAGAGATCGTCTGTACACAGGTATCTGCGTGCCACAGCTGCCAAGACTCGTGACCAGAGACTCCTAGGGAGAGCCCCCCTTACTGTTTCCTGGTCGATAACTGGGTCATTTGACAGGTGTCCCAAATGCCTCGCTTCAGTACCATCTAGAATTGTAACGTAGCCTGCGGCATCCCAAAGACGGACTAACCAACTAATTATAGATTCATCAGGTAGTCAAGTGTAATCCTTTCTTAGGCCACGAAGGTCCTTCAGGGAAAAAGACTCGATAGTGTCTCCTGCCCTTGAGTCAGTTTTTGTCCCTGAGGGTCCTTCCCCCCCATCGCCTGCCTGTGAGGGTCCTTCTCCCCCATCATCATCCTCATCATCATCATCCACTGGTCGAACAGTTTTGGTTTTGTGCTTCTTTCCCGCAGCCGCGTCTCCCAGTGGCTTAGGCTCACTGTCTGGGTTAGCTACGGGTTTAGGCTCACTATCTGGTCCAGGTGCTGGCTTAGGTTCACTGTCTGGTTTAGTTGCAGCCTGTGGGACTTGGGCTGCTTCACCTTCCTGGCCCTGTGCCTCTATCTGCTGCCCTACAGCATCCAGCAGCGTGTGATAAGCATATGCCAGGGCCCAGCTTATTGTAATGATCCTTTCCTCCTTAGAACCATCATTACACTTCTCTTTCAGATATTTGGCCACCCTAGTTGGGTTCTGTATTTGGTCACGTGGGAAGTCCCAAGCTATGGGTTCTGAGAACTCTTTCAAGATCTGGCCCATATCCTCCCATTCTCTGCACCACTTGGGATTTTCCACGACTGGGTCAGGTTTCTCCTCAGTCCCTCTGGACCTATCATCTTCAGCCCCTCTGCACCTATCAATTCTCACTCTAGAAAAGTTGTAAATCATATAGAAGAAACTCACCATCTGAAATATCAGCAAAATGGTTTCTTTGGCATCTAGGGGGTACTGAACATTTTCAAAAAATGATGTAACAGATGATGTAACAGATGATGTAACAGATGATGTAACAGATGATGTGACAGATTGAAAGGAGAAGGGGAAAGGGAAAGGCTGGGAAGCCTCATCCCCACTTTTAAGGGATTGGGTGCAATTACCAACAAACCCCCAGAACTTGCTACTGAAACTAGGATACAAGGTAGGAAAGAAAAACAACAGACCGTAAATAGCTCGAACAATTCCTAGTAGGATAGCTACACTCTCTCTATAAATCAGTATCACCAGCTCCAGCAAAACAGCAACTTTAAGCCGTGCCCCTCAACGGTAAAAACTCCGTGCCAAGAACAACAGCGAGTAGCAAAGCCAGCCTATGAACCAGTAAGCTAACATAGCTGTCCACACACAGAGGTAAATTATGAACTCAAACAGCATGGCTACTGACTGCTCTATCTCAATACAGAGCAAGCACAACCAAAACACAAATCAGTACAAGTTTTTTCCACTTTCTCAAGCCCCGTGGTTGGGCACCAATAATATTTGTCCTGGTTTAGGGCAAATATTTAGGAGGAAATCTCTGGGGGGGTCTTTTCCAGAAAAAGCCGATTCCAACCACCCCTCCCCCAACAGGTTCGGGAAAAATTTCCTTAGAGAAAAGTGGAAAAAACTATTGATTTAACAAATAGAATATTCACAAGTATAGGGAAAATTTGGATAATATGAAAACAATGAAACCTCTCCTTCCTCTGAAGAGATGGTAGATTCAGAGTCCGTCTGAGTCCAGTTCATTTCTCCTGTGTGGGGGGGGGGGGGGGGGCCCCCCCCCCCCCCCGCCCCCGCCGGGGGGGGGGCCCCTGGGGATTCCCTGGTGTCTTGGGCCCATGCGATGCCAACCAGTCCCAGGATTAGGAAAAAGGAAAAAATAAACAGCAAAAGAAAAAAAGTCTCTCCCTGCAAAAAAAGCTGAGAAAGATCCGAGGAAACCCTCCGCTGTGTGCTTTTTCCGAGCACACTCCGAGAGTGTGAGTGAGATAACGCTGTCCAAGGATATCGAGGGGGAGTAAGGTGTAACTCCTGCAGACAAACGGCGCGTGTTTTCTTCTCTGCTTTCACTCTCTCTGTCTCTCTGGGCCTAACTTAAAGCTGTAGAGCTTAATGTCCAGCATAAGCAAGAGGACGATTAGGGATACAAAAAAGGTCATATGGGCAACCCAGGACACATATCTAACAAGGGGGCCCAATAATGAGGTTGGGCTGGGCTAAGCTCGAGTTTACAGAATCGTTCCTGCTAGGGGAACTTGGATTCCTGAGATGGTAGGAATGTTTGGTCTCTCTGGCTCTGCATTTCTGGGGTGTTTAGCCTCAGGGCCTGCAGAACACTTACAAAACACTAAGCACTAAACTAAGTAAAAGGTTGCAAGTATGCATACTGCTAATACTTGTGGATACAGTGAACTGTGTAAAAGGGATATAAAAGAAAAGACAAAAATCATTCCGGCATCACCAGTAAAGAAGGAAAAAGATCAGGTTTGGAAGTGACCTGTCCAGTGAGGAGATATTGCAGTTTTCGCTTCCAGTACTGATATAAGAATAGGAGGGAGCCGTGATACTTCCTCTTTTGTGCTTCTTGCTTGCTGCGAGGAGGAGTCGTCGCCCCACACCCCACCCCCCCCCCCCCCCCCCCCCCCCCCCCCCCCCGCCCCCCCCGCACCCCAGAGCTTGGCTGCCAACCGGAATGGCACAGGGGAGAGGGGAAGGAGGATGAGAAGCCCCGAACTGGCTGCACAGACTTTTAAAATCTAGTTCTGCTGAACACGCCAGTTCTTTGGGATCCCGGCCAGCCCTGCCAGGCCCTATTTCGCCGCAGGGTCCTGGCTGGGCTGGGCGGGGTTGGGCCAGGCCGGCTTCGCGGCGCAAGGCCACTGAGATCTTGACCGCTTCTGCCGCCACTGCGCCCGGCTCAAGCTCTCGGCTGCTGCCGGCAGAGACCACATGACCATTGCAGAGGCCCGAGGAAGAGATTAACCCTTTCAGTACACAGATGGAACTTGCAGACATCAATCCTCACCCAAATAGAGAGAAAAAAGAAATTAAGACATCTAGAGAACACAACATGGAAGCATCAAAGTCAATGAAGAAAGAGATTGAAGTCCAAAGAGAAAATGAGGAGATGCCTCAGCCTTGAGGCTGAAACTTCTTTTGTGAGGCCATGGTGACGGACTAAGCTAGAATTCCCTGTAACTTACTGAGATGTATGGGGGGATGAACGTGTTCTAACTACAACTAGTGAGCCAAGGCACCTGTGTAAAAGCAAGTAAATGCTGAAGTAGCTGCAACTTGATGAGAAGTTTGAACAGAGACAGAGCAGTTGTGATTAAATCCCTTGCTCCAGGGATAGAGGAAGTAGACCTATGCTGCCAGAGATAGAAAAAAATTTCTTTGTTGCTACAGTAGAAGGCTATCTAAGCATGGGAGGGACATTCACACTGCAGATTTTTCCTCCTGGGCAGCTGTTTGTTGTGAGGTTGGAGCCACAAGAGAACTGTATTTCTTGTGGAAAAGTCAACGTGATAAAGCAGGAGAAAACTCTCACTAAGTGAACTGAGAAAAAACTATCTTAGAGGTGGTAAACTGACTAAAAGTTCAAAGCATTGTCTCTATGTTGTCAGTGGAAAAGAGATGAGGTAGGGGGAGGAAAGGTGTTCTGAGGGTTTGTTCTGGTTCTTTTTTTTCTTTTAGATTTGTTAATAAACTTTCTTTATATTCTTTAAAGTTTGAGCCTGCTTTGCTTCTCCTAATCCTTATTTCATAGCAGAAATTGAGTAATTGTGCTGGCGTTCGGCCAGACTCGAATTGGCAAACTCAAACCACTATACTTGCATAGGTGATGTGAATCTTGTCTCAAAAAATGTTCAATGGAGTTCAGATTCAGTATCTTAGTAAAGCCTGGCAGAAGTATCTCCCCTCCCTACTTCAGTTTTGCCCTTTCCATTTGACAGCTGCCTTTTTGCAAGTTATGGATTGTATTTTTAGAAGGCTATACCTTCTGAATGACTAGATATCTCACTTTTTTAAAGCTAAGTTCCTATAAGCCATACTCTAAGGTCAAATCAAATTAGTTACTTTGAAAATCCTAAGAGTAATTGTGAAAAAGTAGCGATTATTCTACAGAAACTACTTGCTATCACTTCCCTATCAGAGCCTCATGCTCAGCACAGTGAAAGATACCTACTCAAACAGAAGGCACTATGGCAGTCTAATGCCTTGCAGGTTTACTATCATTGACTAGGAAACAAAAGTAATAATTTCCTACTCAAAGTGTAAGTATTTTTAAAGGCTTTGATTGCATAAAACTCAAATTACCATGAGATTCTATTTTAATTGCTTTATTTGTTTAATATTCTATGTTGCTTATCTATAAAACTTTGATCAAGAGGCAGAGAGGCCTGCCAACCAATATATTTTCTTGAACTTTACCCAGTATTGTGCATCATGAGTATTTGATCTATTCACTTACTGATGAAGTAAAAGCCAAGATTACTGGACAGCAAAAACTTCTGAGAGAAGAATACAACACAGCTACTTCCTGTAAAATCTGCACGCTTGGCTTGTCTAAAAGAAAGTGTACTCAACACCCTTCTTTATATCCCATTATAAATTTGTTTCATTTAACTTATTAACAAAATCTGAGTCAAGGCCAGTAAGTTTAAACCATTTGCAAGCAATGGGTTTCTAGAACAAACTGACTTTACATATGTACCAAAAGAAAAGATTGTTCAGATGAAGTGTCTAATGTAATACCAGAATTAAAACAGAATGTTCACAATTACACTGACACCAAAGACCAATAAAAAGCAAGTGCTATTCTGTAACACACAGAAGAATGCTTTATTTCACTGCTTTCACTTTATCTAAATCGTCTTCAGTATCATATGACCCTTCCTCTCTGTCCTCCATTTTATACTTGCAAGTATTGTTTGTTAATCTAAGCCCAAAGTCTGTAAATAGTCCCAAAGCTAACACTTAAAAGGTCAGTCATCTTGAATGCTGGATAATCACCAGTTGCAAACACACTGAAACAAGATGCTTAAATACTTTTAAATTAATTTATTACCTGTGCACAAGAAGTAACTACCAATAAAAACTCAAGAGATACACAGTATTTTTTTTACATGGTGGCTAAAAGTAATTAGAATATCACATGGCAATGGCTGAAAGTAATGTTTCCAGATACAAATCATAATGCATGTTAGAATCTCAGCGGAACAAGACGAAATGCCTTAGAGACAGTTTCAGAGCACAAGGCAGTACTCCTTTAATTTGCACAAAGGTAATTTACAGTTAATCTGTAACAATGTTGCAACGAGACAATGTTACAGTGGAGGTTTCTTTGTGGCTAGATGTGAAGATATAACTAGAACAGCAATTTTAATATATTTTAAATGAGCTTGCCCAAGAATTTTTTGTGAGATGTTTACCAAATATGCTGGAAGATTCTACACTAAGCCCCATGTCTTACTACGTTTTTTTTCCCCCTGGCCTTTTTTGCTTACTTATAATTTCATTCTATTGCAATGTGTAAATTTATAAAAATGAGTTGTCTCCATTGTATATGTCGTGTTTATACTTCATACAATTAAAAGTAAAATGGTAGATTACTCAAAGTGATATAAATCTCACAGCATTTTTCTAGCAAAAAAATACACGCCAAAATCACCATAAGCATCACTGGTACCCACACGTAATAGCCTTCAATTGTTTCCTTTTTTATTTGTATCCTATATAAATTACTTCTGAATGCTAATGGTTTAGTAGTAAATAAATTGGACAGTTGCAAGTCAGACAAAACCTGCTTAATCAACTGTGAAAGCTGATATAGTTTCAAAAAATAAGAAATAATGAAGAACAAAAGTGATGCATGCAAGAACTGATTGAAAATGCATCAATTCCCTATTTGAAGAAAACTACTGCACTTGACCTTAAAATGCATGACTTGGTTAAAACAAGACAAACTCAAAAGTCAGAATGAAATAAAGTAACTGTTTTAAAGATTTAAGGACTGCTATCAAAAATAAATTACATTTTTTCAAGTTAAAGAAACAGTGCTATGAAAGCTGAGCACCAAGGAGCCTTTCAATAGCTGCACTGATATCTCCTCCTGTTGCCATTAGAGCTTGTAAGTTTGCTTCATGGTTCAAAAAGCCCATTGCAGTCAGCTGCTCCAGTTGTTGCTGAAATCTAACTTCTGGATTTTGTAACTGCTAAGAAGAAAAATCTCAAGCTATAAAAGCATAAAACATATTAGGCAAAGTACAAGATTTAAACATAGCTAGTTCCAAGCCACTTCTTGAGGTTCTAATTTCTGAATGCATCTTTTTTCAAACTCCCCAAATTTCATTCGCAACTGAATTATTGATCAAACAAGTCAGATTAGCCTCAAATTTTAAGAGTATCTTCACTTATGTGACATATTTTAACTACAAGAGCAGCTGCTTGCTTAATAAAAAAGGAACAGTTAAATCTGATGTGTCCCAAGAACAGTTTTTTAATGATGTGCATGAAGACATTTTTTTAAAATTAATTAATCTAATCTAGTAATGTGGAATAGCAAAATGTTGAGAATTTCACTGTTGGCAACAGTGAATGTGGTAGGCCGTTTCTTTTTCCTTGACATAAGTGTTATCTCTTTAATGCTCCAAATATTTGTTGACTAAATTTACCAAAATTCTAGTTAGGAAAAGTTCAGCATAAGGCAAAGTGGCAGCTGTGCTTTATGAGTTGATCTTGCTCAAATAAATTGCTCATAAAGTAATAGAGAAAATTATCAATAATTTCAGTTGTATGATCTTCACCTCAGAGACATTTGTGAAACAGAATAATTATATGAAAATAATATGCTTTAGGTATATAAGGTAATACTGAGAAGACACTTTTTGAAATGAGTGAGACTGTTTACATATCAACACAAGATTTTTGCACCTGCTATTTTTCCTTTTGTTCTACTTAAAGTTTCAACCATTGAGAAATTCCTAGCAGTATTTAAAAACTGCATATAATTCTAAACTAATAAAATGCAAAAATACTGGCTCAAATGTAAATATTCCTCTCACCCCCATCTGCTTCCCCCTTCCCCAGAAAAAAAACAAACAGAATACTGAATTGGTAGCATAAGATCTAGCAGGATAAAAATATATATGAGAACAGGGCTTCCTATAGCTATGCTTACCACCACTTTCTCATGGTTACATAAATTTTTCTGCCAGATCAGCAAGCTGAACTGCCTTATTCTGTGGCAACAGAGGAGGTAAGGACATGACTGTCCCTTTTCCCAGCAGTTTGCCATTACACTGGATATGTACCACAATGTAATGGTGTTGTTTCACAAAGCTGTCACCTCTGCTTGACTTCTAGAGCTCTCCAGAAAGCCTAAATCCCACTTGGTATGTTAACACAATGTATATTTTGCAATCTGAAACTGCAGGATGTCAGGGAAGCATGCAACAAATTCAGGCCCCAAATAACCTGAGCTACAACCAGTAACACAGAAGTACAGAGACAATGATGTTCCGTATGCTTAAGTTCTTTTCTTGTCTGAGACCACATTTCACTTGCCAGGGAACCAGTCCTCTCTTTAACACCTTAATATCCTTCTTTCCAGGCATTTCAGAAACTCAAGGATATGAAGATAGATGTACCTATCAATCAACCATTCATTGGACACTTTTACTCAAATGTGACACTTTCCCAGCATTTATTTGCACAACTAGATCATCACTTTTAATCTTCCTCTGCTCTCCTTTGACCAGAAGCATTCTGTTGGTTTACAGGGAAGGGGATGTGTGTGGGGGTGGTGGTACCCTCTGTGTGTCTGGATATTTTTAAAAATCCAAACAAAAAATCACCAACCACACGCACACTAAAATACAGTGATCTACTTTACCTGAGCATTTGTGCCAGCAAGTGCCTGCAACATTTGTTGGACAAACTGCTGGTGACCAGGTTCAGTGGCCCCTGATACTGGACTTGTATTTTCACTGGGATTTGAACTAGGTACAGTGGACCCTGTAGGAGCTCCAGTGCTTCCCAATCCACCTAAAATGGGATTGAATCTGCACAAATGAGAGAAATACATCACTAACATAGAAAATGGCTCAGTTATCATCTCTTCCCATGAGATGCAATTACTAAGTAAAAATTATGTCAAATAAAAAATTAACGACAAGTAAAGCATTAAAACAAGATCATAGACCATTGCTTAAAAGCGTGTTGCAGACAAAAGTGTGACAGATTCTAAAAAAGTTGAGTGAAACTAAAAAATCCAAGAGAAACAGTCCGCAAAAACTGGACAAACCTTTATGTGTTAAAAAGAAAGGCAAAAGCTGAAAAAACCCAAGAGAAAAGTTCTTATATACATTTGTATGACCAATTCTTACCCTGGTATAAGTCCTGGTGCTTCCATTGCTAGTGTCTGCAAGCCCTGCTGAATCTGTAGCAAAGCCTGCATTGCTCTAGGGTTTGACATAGCTGATAATGTATCAGGATTCTGCATCTAAAAACAGGAGAGAAACTCTGAATAATATACAGATATTCGAAGCTGACCTTTATCACTAGATGTTTTATAGGATCTGATATCCCTTTAGAACTTGCTTGTTTACAACTTTGTATTTGAATGTTTACATTAAATCCATCAGATTGTTTATTTTTGAGAAAATTTTGACCGATAACCAATGAGCTCTTTAGACTTCTTTTAAATAAGGAGAACATAAAGAAAAGTATTTTTCATTACTTCTTCTGGTAGACTTTATCATCTTTCAAAGTCATAGGAGCATATTAGTTCAACATAATTCTAAATTAGTCTCCTATATAATAATACTGGCAAAAACCAGGGCTGAATACAGCGAAACCTGACTAAATAGCTGTCCTGGGTAACCCAAAATGTTATTGTATTTCATATCTATTTTTGTCCAAAATTGTTACTGTCTCTTCAAGACCCAGCACCAAAGCAGAAAATAGAACTGCAAGAGCTGGAGCGTTGCCAGGGTTGCTTTAAAAAGTCACCTAAGCAGACTCACTTTTGCATTGTGGCATGTGCTCAAGGCAGAGGCTCTGCTTCATGGGGTTTTTTTTAGTTTCTCTCTTGCCTTTTGCCTTTCCCTGTCGCTCTTGCTGGGAGAGCTGAGGCAGCACTGGCAGACACTCCTCTCAGGAGGGGCTCGCAACAGTAGCAACTTGAGAAGCTGCATTTTGCAATCAGAAACTGTTTCAGAGTGAATTTCACAACATCTGTCGGCAGTGCGAAGGCTGAGCCAGTCTGGGCTTGAGCCGCCGCTCGTTGGTGCTGTGGTTTTCCCTGCTCCAATGGAGCAGGGACACAAGGCAGCAGCATCAAATCCAGCAGAGTCCAGTGGGTGGCAAGAGGAGGCAGCCAGCGGCAGCACTGACCTCACACATACCAGCAGTTTTCATATGCCACTAGAACTACTTTGTAAGCTCCTACCTTCCCAGGAGGGTTTGTCCGCCATTTCCCTTTTGTCTCTCAGACTATGCGGTTGCCTGTGGAGGGCACCACCTTTAGAGAAGGGTTTGTCTGCCATTTTCCCTTTCTCTTTTGTGACATTAGTCAGCTGTGCGGGCCACAATCTTATGGAGGGTATTCTGCCATTTTGTTTCTCTTTGTTCCCGAGGAGTTAATGAGATTTAGCAATTTTGTATCTAGTGATTGTTTACTATTATTTTTTGCCTGTTAATAAACGTGTTTTTTCACTTATATCTATTGAAAGGAATGAGAAGGTGTCTTTACAAACAAACTGTGAGTCTGCTGGTAGATAAACCCAGATACTGATAGGTGAAAGAAGCAATGGGGGGAACCATAAATTCTAGAGGAATTCCACTAATTGAAACAGACTGTTACTCACTCAAGGCTGTGCTAAATCCCTGGACTTAGAGAAAACGAACAGAGACAAGGAACGAAAAAAAGGGGCGAGGGGTACACATTTGAAGGTCTGTATTAGACGATTTGGGAAATCTGTACCTCTCAAGTACTTCAGCCAATGGGGAAAGAGAGAGGGAAATGCGGCCGAGAAATTAGGATAAAAAGGAGGCTGCATCCTCCAAAAACTTGAGAGATCACATGGGAAATGCCCCATGGACTCTCCCTTTATTAGAATTAAGTTACAGGATTCCTCTGTCTCCTTTTTGGACATAAACCTCTGGTGTTTGTGGATTAATTTTCCTGACACCACTCATATTCATTTCTCCTTATTGATGGAAAGGCATTGGTTAAAACTTTTCTTAAACAGTAGTTATCTAATATAGAAAGCTCTTTGATCATAATAATTTGTGCATGTGTTCCTATCTGTAGTGCCATCAACATCTACTCTGCAAAACATACTAGCAAACATTATTCAAGGACCCTAATTTTTCAATGATAAGGACATGCACCTAGTAGATAAGGGGAAGATGGTAGATGTAGTTTCTCTGGATTTTAAGAAGACTTTTGATACTGTCCCTCACAGCACCCTTCTGGACAGGTTGTCCAACTGTGGTATGAGTACGTTCACGGTGCGCTGAGTGAAGAACTGGATAAACGTCAAGGCTCAAGAGGTTGTAGCAAACAGGGCTACATCTGGTTGGTAATCAGGCACAGTGTTCCTCAGAGCTCAATTTTAAGCCCAGTTCTGTTCAATATATTTATCAATTATCTGGATGCAGGAGGTGAATGCACCATTAGGAAGTGCGCTGGTGATACTATATTGGGAGGTGCTGGTGACTCTTGAGGGACAGGAGGCCTTGCAGAGGGATTGAGGTAGACTAAAGAATTAGACAATCACCAGTGGCATGAAATCCATGTTATTTATTTTACTCATAACACTGCCCACATGCAATGAGATCCTGGCAATTCACATTTACTTTGAATTATAAAGAGTGCCTAATAATGGAACTCCAGTGGAATCCAGTATGGATTAAATTTCTAATTCCTAAAAATTTTGCTTAATCCTATTTAAAGGACACAGTCCTCGTGTACACTGTGACAGGTGACACAAAGGAAATACCAGGGCTGCAACCACAATGGTGTAAGAGGGAAAGTTGGTGGTAAGGCAATCTTTATAGGCAAACATCTTCAGAACCCATTCTACTTCTTTTGAATTAGCTTATGAATTACATCTTTCAAGGCATACTGTAAAATCTCTTTATCCCAAATAATCAGGGCAGGGTGCAGGAGGCATAAGAAAAGTACAGTTAAAGCTTATCTTAGTAGTAGAAAGAGTAATAATATTTTTTCTTTATTTTGCCAAAGAAATCATTTAGGAAACAGGTTCTTCTGGCTGGTGTGCACTAAGAACAAGTCATTACTTCTAAGCAAAGGCACAAGAGGAAATCAAAGCAGTTGTGCTAGTCACAGACAAAAACATTCACTAAAAGCCCAATTTAACTTTTGAAAGGGATGGAGAGAGAGATCAAGCATTTAATTATCAAGGGATAATGCAACTCAGTGTCTAAAGCTAATGAGAATACACATATGAGAATGTAGTTTTAAGTGAAATCAAGAGAAGGCAGCAGTTTATTGCAAAAATTGCTCACTAAATTTCAGACATTTATTAACAACACTTAGTATCTCATCTTACTTGTTGAAGGAAAGTAGGAAGTTGTTGTCTCATTTGCTCCTGAAGTTGAGAATTTCCAACAAATAAAGGATTATTCAACATCACCTATGGGACAAAAATATTTGATATCACAGATCAAGCAGTAGATGAAAAAGTAAATACTAGAGTGGATTTTAAGACAAATATTTGCCATTTATGAGTTGGATAAAAAGAGTCCAAGCTAACCTCAGAGTAATTATCTCCCACTTCTCCTTTGACCAAAACTTGTTCTGAAACAATGAACCACCACCCTGAGAATTGACTGAAATAATCGGTGGGGTGGAGTTGTTTTTTTGCTGTTCATTTTTTTCTTTGGGTTTTTTGTGTCTTTTTTTTGGTGTAGTTTTTGTTGTGGGTTTTTTTTGGGGGGGATGGGGAGGTGGTGGCATTAAACTTCTGAAGTGAATCCTTGCCAGTTCCTCACCAAATCAACCTAACTTATGTAACAAGAAAAGCCTTTTCTAGTCAGCCTCCACTACTGATGTAATGGTTTCCCTGTAAATATTGTTTGCAAAAAGCCTGGGATATTTCCAATTAACTGTTTAATATACAAACTAATATTATCTCCATTCAAGATTTGACTTTGGATATTACTGTTGTAAGTAAAACGGAAAAGCACTTCTTCAACACCATTCATAAAACAATAGTATCAGCACTTTTATTGCAAGCAAAAATCACAGGCGAGAAATCAAAACCAGAATAACAGCTAAATATGGCACCAAATACTTCCCCTCCACTTCTGTCCTCCCAAAATAAGGTGTCTATTTACTAGCAGTTCTATTTGATTTATAATCAAAGTATTTGTTTTAACTGGTTCCTATGCTAGGCCACAAGATTATAGAGCTGTATGAAACACACACAAACACAAATTGTTCCAAGAAAATGCCTAACATGATGTCCAACTACAAATTGAAGAAACTTACTGCAACAGATTGCTAAAGGTAACTAGGTAATAATTTCAATAAGTCAAATATTAACATAATTTTAAAACCAGACCATTTGCAACAAACAGGTTATTGTTGAGAAGTTGGCATAGTTATTCTGCATTGAAAATATTAATGCATCATAAATTCAACTCCTTTTGTCACTTCAGTGCACACAACTCATTGCTACACCAAAAGCATTTACCTGTACTGCAAGATCAGGATTCTGGCTCAATGACTGCATCATGCTTCTCATATAGGGTGCAGACAACATATTTTGCATAAGTTGTGGATTTTCTGTTATCTGTTGAAACAAGCTTTGCATTCCTGGTGTGTTGAACATACCAACTTAAAAAAAAAAAGTAAAATGTCACTTTAGTAAAAATCTTGGCTATAATCAAATGAATTAGACTGCCTAGAAGTGGGATACAACTGTGTGGTTTTTTTGGTTTGTTTTTTTTAAATAAGCTTTAGCTCCTTAAATATATCTCAGTGTGGTTCTGCTTACACAGATGCATCTGCCCTAGAAACAAATTAAGCCAGAGGTCATATACAACAAGCAGTCAGGCTAAGTATCTACATTATTAACTGTCTTCCTGTTTGTCTCCAAACAGAAAAAAATATTATCATTCACGTACAGATTCCCTACTTTTGTTATTTTAAGGCAATACACAAGTATTGTTAGCAGTCTTGGTTTATTTTTCATGTTTGTTTTTCCACAGAGGACTTTGATACTAGTCAATTGCTCTATGGAAATAAACAACAATACAAATTTTTAATCAAAACATCTCTTTCTAATAACAGAATCATTTCACCAAATTCCTGAATATTTGCAAATATATGCAACTGCAATAACAGACACACCTCCTAGTCCAGGTCCCAAATTTGGTATAGTTGAGCTCTGTCCCGTACTAGCAGAGGTGCTATTTCCAACATTACTACTGCCACTGCTCTCACCACTGGTGCTGGTACTTGTGGAATTCTGAGAGCTGGACTGAGGAGCCCAGGGATTTGGTAAAGGATCTCTATTTTCTGTACGAGATGGCTGACTGTCCCCTCCTGATGATTCACTGCTTACTAAGGAAGCAAATGGGTTACCTCCAAACTACAGAAGGAGAAACAAACACATATCATCTATTAGTCAACTATTTTTAAGTCTGCTAGAATCATCAAGTTACCTGTCCAAAATTACACATGAGGACAAATGTTGATGGCTCTTAATCACTTATAATCATTATCCTAAAATAAGCCATCGTAAATATTCTGAAAAGATACCAACATTGAAAGAGATATTATCTCCAACAAGGACAAGAAACAATTAATCACAATTATTTTTAAAAGCAGCATTTGTTACTACACTAGTACTTTGATCAAAGTAAGATTATGTCTTGCATAATGGTTTCCAGCTTGGAAAAATTTCAAAGCCTTTTTACTTCCCACCTTAGGCTCCAAGTTACTGAACACACTCTTAATTTTTCCTGGACCTCAGTAATGTTATAAGTCCAAGAATTAAACATAAATTTAGAATCCATATAACAAAAATTTATTAACATTAAAATAGCTTATCAAACTCACATAACAATCTTTATCCCTTTAAGTTTAAAAGAGCACAGGAACAAACCACACATTGACTTCAAGCTTCAAGAAATTGCTTTGTCAAGTACACATTTGAAAAGTTACATTATTTATCTTCTTTCATTTTTGAAAACAAAAACAAAACCCCCACGAAACCGCACAAAAACAACCAAAAATACCCCAACGAACAACTAAAACCCACTTAGTTTCAGTGACCCCATAATAATTTCTCACCTCTTCCTGAGCTGCATTCAACATTGGCTCCTGAATATCTGTGTACATACGTCGCAAGGCATTGTAGCCACCTGGTATACTTTCAAGGTTGCTCAAGGCTCGATCTTGGTTTCGCATAATTTCCTGCATCATTGCAGGGTTTCTAGCAAGTTCTAGTGTCTAACGAAATAGAACATGTAATTTGCATTATTTAAAAATCCATTCTGAAGTGAAAACATCAGCATTTAACAGTATCTCAGTTATTAATGTCTAACTCAATTTGAAATTAGGATTAGAGCCAAATCAAGACATCATCTTAGTGGGAGGGGAGTCAATAGAATTTTGTATTTAGACAACATTCTGCCACAACTGTCAGCATGCTAGCTGAATCAGGAAGCATTGACTAAACAGAAGAAAAAAATCCTTGAATGCACCATCCTGTTCTTTCTTTTCTCAGCACGTTTTTTCCATTTCTAACATCAATACAGCATGCATCTTGTAACATGAACTTGAAAAATAAATACCTAAATTTTCCAAAGCCTCCACTTGTTTCTTGATGCCTTCTGTCACATAGCCTTACATAACTTTAGAAGCAACCAAAAGTACTCACAGCTATATAAACTGGAAATAAGCAGTATTTTGGAGAATTATTAATTTATAGTAAACTCACTGTTGACTAGACAACAGGAGATTTCACATGGCATTCAACTCTAAACTCAGAATATATGATTATAGTCTTCAGCATCTTTCAAAACTATGGTTTTTTTAAATTATCATCTTATTTCAGACATCAACAGCTAGAAATAAAGCATCCATTTCCTATAGTGACCTTTTACAGATTGTCTAACAAGCCTAAATTCCTCAACAATATTTCAGCACTCATATAAGCACGTCCAGTTCTTGCTCTTTTGTTCCCAGTTACAATATAATCAAAGGTCATGAAAGTTTTTTCTACATACCTGTCTCATTATATCTGGATTATTCAGCATGTGACTGATTTCTGGATTTCTCTGCACCAGTTGCTGCATTTGAGGGTTAGCCATAAGTAACTGTCTCATCAGGTCAGGATTTGAAAGCATGCTCTGAACAAATGGATTTTCCATTATCCGAACCATCATTTCTGGGTTGGACATAAGTTGTTGTTGCATCTGACTTTGTAACTCTGAGAAGTTTGATGCATTTAAGCCCAGGCTACTCAGGCCTGTCAAACCTCCAAGGCCACCTTTAAGATGAAAGGAAAAAAATTAAACTTTTAGCTTCTAAACTTATCCGGGTACTTTTTAAGTACAAAGTACATAAACATAACTCATGCTTCAAAATAATGAAACTCAATGGAAATTACATCTTTGCAAGGCTGTTAAAGAGTCATCCACTAAGTTTGCTTCTTTACATAACGAGACATCTAGAAATCCAAATTGCATCCAAAATATGACCTGTTACAATTCTAACAGCTTTTCTTCTACTTTACTGTATCTGAAGTAAAAGGGATGTTTGAATTTTGAGGCCTCAGGATAATTCCCAACACTTTCCAATACATTTGTAATAATCATTTAGACAGACCATCACCATGAGGAATCTCTTAACATGATGCATACTCTATTCTAAACAAAAAGTAGAACTCTTCTTTTTGCTGATGCAACAAGAACTAATAATGCTTTAAATTCTCCTTTGCAGAGTTCAGCAAACAAGTTTCACATTTTTAGAAGGTACTAGTCAATTTGGAGAACTGTTTACAACTAAAAAAGCAATTGCCTAACAGATTTCTGTTGTTTAATTTTCTTGTTTAAAAAAAAAAAACAAACAAAAGCATGAATAACAAAATGCAGCAACTATGAAAGGAGGCAATATTTTTAAATCAATAGCCTTCTGTTTCTAAAAGAGTAGATTGATAATGCAATCAGACTCAGAACCTGAGAAATACTGGTTTGTAGGGTAGTAGTAACTTTGTTACTTCTGTTCCAAGTTGTGATGCTATGGGTCCAACTTCAGTACTCTCTTCAGGCCAATTCAAATGCACTGTTAAGGAACAGGAGGAGACTGGAAGGAATTTAATTACCTATAGTGCCAGAACATGAGATCAGTGGCACCTTATTAGTGAAAATGAAACAGCACAAGCCTCAAGTTCTGTACATAAAAATCAAGGAAACAACTTATCTCTGATAACTTACTGATGAAAAACTTATTCCAACCAACACCTCAGATTTTTGCAATCAGTAATTTTATAATTTTTTAAAGTCACATTTACATTAGAATGAAGCTCCAGAGATACTTAACTGAAACCAAGATAGCCACCATGTTATCTAACAAATATTCTTACCCAAGGCAAAAGAATTGATATTTGTTGAAGTTGGTGTTGAGGTATTACTGCTCAATATTGATGTGGTAGTAATACTGCCAGTGGTGTGTGTTTGTTGACCTGGATGGTCTTGTGATCTATAAAAAGCAAGTTTAAAAAATTACAAGCTGAACAAGGTGCAGTAGGTTGACCCCAGCTAGTTAAATCCCCACCCAGTTACATTATTTTTCCCTCACCCCAGGCATGATGGGGGAGAGAATCAGAACGGCAAAAGTGAGAAAAACTCATGGGTTGAGATAAAAACAGTTTAATAAGCAAAGAAAAAAACCACCCCCAACAAAACCAGAAAAGTGATGCAAAGACAATCACTTACCACCTCCCACCAGCAGCCCCCTGTCAAGCCAGTCTCCAAGTAACAGCTACTTCAAAAAAGTTTCCCCTTGGTTTTATTGCTTATCATGACATTATATGGTATGCAATATCTATGGTCAGCTTGGTTCAACTGTCCCAGATGTGTCCCCTTCCCAACACTAGCCTACTTACTGGCCTTGATGCTGTACAAGCACTGTTCAGCAATAGTTAAAACATCAGTGTTATCAACACTCTTAGGTCAAGAATCCAAAACACCTCACTATATAGGCTGCTATGATGAAAGTAAAACTCCATTTGAACCAGATCCAGTACACAAGGTCTGGCATTTAATATAATAATGACATTTAATACAAGAACAGTATCATACCTGAGAATCCTAATTTACATTTTTTATTATTTCTAAAACCCCTCCAAACTCTAGATACCTTCCTGGCCAAACTCAGAAAGTATAGAGAGGTGGAAGCAAGGATGGACAACCTGGGAAGAATACAAAGATATTGTCTGAGTCTCTCTTTATTTGATGCAGTTATGAAATATAAAGCCCAAATGGAACTGAATTTGGCAAGGGATGTCAAAGACAACAAGAAGGGCTTCTTTAAGTATGTAGGTGACAAAAAGAAGGCTAGGGAAAACATGCAACTGCTGCTTAATGAGATTTGGAACCTGGTTACATAGGACACTAGGATGCAGAAAAGGCTGAGGTACTGTTTACTGACTTTGCCTCAGTCTTTACTAGCAAGACTGGCTTTCTGGAATACCAGGCCCCTGAGACCAGGGAAAAAGGCTGGAGCAAGGAAGATGTACCCTTGGTGGAAGAGAATCAGAGCAGGGAATACTTAAGCAAACTGGACATACATAAGTCCATGGGCCCCGATGGAATTCACCCATGAGTGCTGAGAGATGTGGCAGATGTCATTGCAAGGCCACTCTTGATACTGATCGACCATGGTGACTGGGAGAAGTGTCCAAAGACTGGACAAAAGCAAATATCACTCCTATCTTCAAGAAGGGCAAGGAGGAGGACCCAGAAAACTACCGGATAGCCAGCCTCACCTTGATGCCCAGGAAGGTGATGAAGCAGTTAATCCTGGAAACCATTTCCAGACATGAAGGACAAGAAAGCCATCAGAAATAGTTATCACGGATTCACCAAAGGGAAGTCATGCTTGACCAACTTGATAAACTTCTGTGATGAAATGACTGGCCTGGTAGATGAGGAGAGAACAGTGGATAATTTCTATGTGGACTTCATGAAGACTTTCAACAGTGTCCCCCATAGCATTCTCATAGAGAAGATGAAGAAATAGGGGCAGGATTAGGAGAATGGAAAACTGGCTGAGTGACCAGATCCAGAGGGTGGTGATCAGTGGAACAAAATCTAGTTGGAGGACAGTGACTAGCAGTGGACCCCAGGCATCATTACTGGGTTTGGTCCTGTTTAACATCATTAATGAACCGGATGATGGGGCAGAGTGTACCCTCAGCAAGCTTGTGGGCAACTCAGAACTGGGAGAAATAGCTGATATACCAGAGGATCATGCTGCCGTCCAGAGGAAACTCAATAGGCTGCAGAAATGGGCTGCCAGGAACTTCATGATGTTCAACAAGGGGAAGTGGTGCAAAGTCCTGCACCTGGGAAGGAACAACCCCCAGGAACCAGTATAGGATGGGGACCACCCAGCTGGTAAAGCAGTTTGGCAGAAAAGGCACTGGGTCTTGGTGGACACCAGGTTGAACATGAGCCAGCAGTGTGCCTTTGCTGCAAAGAAGGTGAATGGTTGCATTAGGAGAAGTGTTGTCAACAGGTCAAGGGAGATGATCCTTCCCCTCTGCTCAGCACTGGCGAGGCCACACTTGGAGTCCTGTGACTAGTTCTTGGCTACCCAGTACAAGAAAAAACATGGACATACTGAAGGGAGTCCAATGAGAAGCCACAAAGATGATGAAAGGACTAGAACTTTTCTCCTATGAGGAAAGGGTAAGAGAGCTGGGAATGTTTAGCCTGGAGAAGGCCCAGGGGAGATCTCATCAATATATATATAAGTACCTGAAGGGAAGGTGCAAAGATGAAGCCATGCTCTTTTCAGTGGTTCCCAGTGACAGGATCGGAGCCAATGGGTAGAAACTGAAACACAGGAGGTTCTGTCTGAACACCAGAAAAGCCTTTTTTTTTACTGTGAGGGTGACCAAGCGCTGGAACAGGTTGCCTAGGGAGCTTGTGGAGTCTCCCTCCTTGGACATGTTCTGGGGCAACTGGCTCTATGTGGCCCTGCTTGAGCAGGGGTGTTGGACCAGATGATCCCAAGAGTCCCTTTCAACCTCTATCATACTGTGATTCTCAGATATCTATAATCTCATCACTTCTTCAGAACAGTAATTTTGAAGACTAAGAAAATGGATGGGCATCACTCCAACTGTTACCATCTTTTTATACTATCCTTAAAGGAGAGAAGGCTACCAAAATCTATAATACAGGATCTATTCCACACCATACCGTTAGCAGGTTACCCCACTGAACATCAAATTAACTTAGTCTTATTTCATCACAAGACTAGTATCAGAAATTTAATATTCTTTAAGATTGTAACAGCATGGTAACAATGTAGTTACACAAAGTTAATGCCATCATAAACTAGCACAAGCACTAAAGGCTGCTTGCCCAATTCATATGCTCACCACATCTGTCTATTGTGGAAGCACAAGCATGGGTGCTACCACACAGTGAAACAGATCAAGGACTACTCAGATTGTATTAAGACTGTTATTCTGCACCAATTGCAACTAAGACACCAATTCAAGTCATGTAATAGTAATGACTTAGTTTAGAAGATAACATTAACTTTCAAGAAGTGTACGTATGATATCTAGGGACACAACCTTACATATTTTGGGGTTGCTTCTCTTGTTTAATAGCAGGAGTATTTGTACTGCTTTTGAATACATTTTAGACAAACCTAGGTTTGCCTAACAGAAAGCTATCACACCAGGAAATAAGAATATTTTTACTACTTTGAGGTAAAAATAAGATTGCTCATCAGTCAAGTTACCTGTTTTGCATTTTGATGACCAGGTGAACAGTAAGTCCATCATGAATCCCATGCTGAATCAAAGTATCTTGATCTTTTAAAATTTTTCCAGCAAATATCAAAACAAGTTGATCAGTGTGGGACTTGAAATGCTTAGAGATTTCTTCCTTGAACTAAAAAGAAGTTAATATCATATAGTTACTCAATTGAATATTGAACTATTTTTTAAATATAATTTAAGGAAGAGCCATTTTGCTCACATTTATTATAATAATCTACTTGCTCAATATGTTTTGCTATATACAATCTAGAATCATGTTATTGAAACAATCCATTGCTGACATGCTGAGAATGCAACAAAACACGTTAATTCAGTCCACATTTGTGCAGGCACTGAAAGGAGCAGTATCTTTCCTTCTTGGACATATTACTGCTACCTTTCACATGTCAAACTAGCAACCCTTTCCACACAGTCAAAAATTATTTCTTGGGCCGCTCTGCTCTCTCATCCAACTCATGACAGCTACACAAAATGTGCTTCTGGCCCAGGGCACGGTGAACAGACATAGTTCAGTTGATTGTTAAATCATACCTTCATTAAAACAACTGAACCTGGAAAAGCAATTGCATTTCTTTCTGCCTTCTTAACCAATAACAACCATGTTATACTTTGACTGACTTCTGACTGAGATTCATTATTTTTCATAAAAGTACTCTCCCAGAAAAAGCAAAATATAAAAAGGAAAATGTAAGAAAATCAAATAAACCTGTTCAACATGGCTAGTCAGTAGAATAAATGTTTCCGAACAGATCTTAGGCAGTTGGAAAGCCCTCCAGAAGTCAACATTATTTAACAGTCTTCAAGTAGTATGGTCACCTTGATTTTTAAAAGAATCCTATTCCAAACATCCTAGTCAACTCTCACAGAGAAACCTCAAACATTAATCTTGCAATGACTTATTATTAAATAACTATATAAGAGGCAGGGCTAAAAATCCCCCACAAAACAGAAACCCCCACTGTATTAATACGCTGAAGGCAAGTCCTTAATTCAAAATGTTTATAGCATAGTAAGAGACAAAACAGAACCTCAAAAAATGAGTCTGAGACAACATAGGTAAGAAATCTCTGGGCCTGGGTAGCAGGTAGCATTTGTTCAGTTAGCAATCTGCTCACAGAGTTGGTTCCAGTTCTTAGAGAAACATCTTTTAAGTCTACTTTATACTGGTGTCAATTCCATTCAGGACAGAGTTAATTTTTTTCAGTAGTTGAGAGGGGGCAGAGGCTGGAGATGTGTGGGCATAGCTGGGTTGTTATTCTATAGGACCTCAAGTCATTGCAGGGGGTAAGGGACTCTGGCTTCAACACAGCAGGAGGGGGAAAGCCAACTGCCCTTTGTTCATTGTTGCCCGGGTCCACAGTGAGCATTTCTGCATGTGAATCACCCTCTCTTTGGTACATTTTTGTTATTAATATTGTTGCTGTTCCTGTTTGTTTTCTTACCTCATTACTGTTTCCAGTGTGAGAAAGAAACAAGCCTGACACTGCAGAAAATTCCTGGGAAGCACAGAAGAACTTAGATTACACACTAAGAACAGGTAAAGCATCCTGTTTCTTCGAAGCCTGCAAACTTTGAGAAAATGAACAAACTGCCAGGCCGATGGATTTATTACAGGCCTGCAACCGGGTTGCGCGCGAAGGACTGAACAAAGATTCTCACACTAAGAGTACAAGCACTCTCTTAACTCTGCAATAAACAGATTCATTTTGCTCTCAGCTTGTGAGTCTTGTTTTCATACACTACATTCCAGTAAATTGTTCTTATCTCAACCCATAATCTCTGCCTTTCCTTCCTCCCATCAGAGAGGGGGAGGGAGCAGTGCAATGTACCCTGATGCCCTCAAGCTATAGTGGGGCAGAATCAATCTCTCTGGTGTGACAGGGATCCCAACAGTTGACTGTACTGGAAGCTGGAGTGAGCCTGACTGGGAACGAATGGCAAAAACACCCCATTGTGACTGGCCCAGAGGCCCTGAGCATCCTTGTCATAGATTACATCAGGAGAGGGTATTTCACAGATTCAAAAGGGCATTGTTGGACTTTTGGGATAGCTGCTGCAGAGACAGGGAATTAGTTGCACACCTTAGCTGGTCTCTCAAAGGACCCTTCTGTTGTGGGACTGCTGAGGGTCAAAGAACAACAGGTACTGATTCCTACTACAACTGTTGACAATACTGCACGAACCAGGACTCTGATCCCCATCCATGAGATGATTCATGAACTGGAGAGCCAGAGAGTGGTCAGCAAGACTTGCTTACCCTTTAATAGCCCCATATATCCAGTGCATAAGTCCAAGGGAGAATGGAGACTGACAGTTGATTATTGTGGCCTGAATGAAGTCACACCATCACTGAGTGCTGCTGTGCCAGACATGCTGGAACTTCAGTACGAACTAGAGTCCAAAGCAGCAAAGTGGTGCCACCATCATCATTGCTAGTGCATTTTTTCTTCATTCCTTTAGCAGCAGAGTGCAGGCCACAGTTTGCTTTCACCTGGAGGGGTGTCCAGTACACCAGGAGCCAACTGCCCTAGGGGTGGAAACATAGTCCTGCTATTTGCCATAGACTGATCCAGGCTGCACTAGAGAAGGGTGAGGCTCCAGAACACCTGCAGTACAATGATGACATCATTGTGTGGGGCAACACAGCAGAGGAAGTTTTTGAGAAAGGGGAGAAGATAATCTGGATCCTCCTGAAGGCCAGTTTTGCCATAAAACAATGTAAGGTTAAGGAACCTACTCAGGAAATTCAGTTTTTAGGAGTAAAATGGCAAGATGGACGTCATCAGATGCCAATGGATGTGGTCAACAAAACAGCAGCTGTCCCCACCAACCAGTAAGAAGGAAACACAGGCTTTCCTAGGCACTGTGGGTTTTTGGAGGATGCATATTCCAGACTACAGTCAGATTGCAAGCCCTCTCTACCATGTGACACGAAAGAAGAACCATTCCAAGTGGGGTCCTGAACAACAACAAGCTTTTGAACAAATTAAACAGGAAATTGCTCATGCAGTAGCCCTTGGGCCTGTCAGGACAGGACAAGATGTGAAAAATGTGCTCTACATCACAGCCGGGGAGAATGGTCCTTCCTGGAGCCTCTGGCAAAAAGTACCCGAGGAGACTCAAGGATGACCCCTGGGGTTCTGGAGTCGGGGATACAAAGTATCTGAGGCCTGCTACACCCCAACTGAGAGAGATACTGGCAGCTTATGAAGGGGTTTGAGCTGCTTCAGAAGTGATTGGCATGGAAGCACAGCTCCTCCTGGCACCCCAACTGCCAGTGCTGGGCTGGATGTTCAAAAGGAAAGTCCCTTCTACACATCATGCCACTGATGCTATGTGAAGCAAGTGGATCGCTCTGATCATAAAGCGAGCTCAAATAGGAAACTCCAATTGCCCAGGGATCTTGGAAGTCGTCATGAACTGGCTTGAAGGCAAAAGTTTTGGACTATCATCCTCATCAGAGGAGGAGAAAGTAATGTGCTGAGGAGGCCCCACCAAATAATCAGCTACCAGAACATGAAAAGTGATACGCTCTCTTCACTGACAATTCCTGCCATATCATAGAGATACATCGAAAATGGAAAGCTGCCATATGGAGCCCTACGCAGTGAGTTGCAGAAGTTATTGAAGGACAAGGTGGATCAAGTCAGGCTGCAGAGCTGAAAGCCCTGCAGCTGGCTTTAGATATTGCTGAACGAGAGAAATGGCCAGCATTCTACCTCTACACTGACTCGTGGATGGTGGCAAATGCTCTGTGGGGGTGGCTGGACTGTCAGAAAAAGACCAATTGGCAGCACAGAGGGAAACCCATCTGGGCTGCTGAATTGTGGCAAGACGTCACTGCCCAGGTAGAGAAGTTGGCTGTAAAAGTACATCATGTAGATGCACACGTACCCGAGAGTGGGGCTACAGAAGAACATCACAGCAATGGACAATTGGATCAAGCTGCCAAGATTAAAGTGTCTCAGGTGGATCTTAACTGGCAACATAAGGGTGAATTATTTCTGGCTCGGTGGGCCCATGACATCTCAGGTCATCAGGGAAGAGATGTAACAGGTGGGCTTGTGATTGAGGGGTGGATTTTACCATGGACACTATTTCCCAAGTTATCCATAGCTGTGAAATGTGCTGTTGTCAAGCAGGCCAAGCAGGTAAAGCCTCTGTGGTATGGGGAACGATGGTCAAAATATAAATATGGGGAGGCCTGGCAGATCAATTACTTAACACTGCCACAAACCTGCCAAGGCAAGCACTGCATGCTGACAATGGTGGAAACAACCACTGGATGTCTGAAGATGTACTCCATGACTCATGCCACTGCCTGGAGCACCATCTTGGGCCTCAAAAAGCAAGTTCTGTGGTGACATGGCACCCCTGAAAGAATTGAGTTGGACAATGGGACTAATTTCAAAAATAGCCTCATAGACACCTTGGCCAGAGAGTATGGTATTGAGTGGGTGTATCATATTCCCTATCATGCACCAGCCTCTGGGAAAGCTGAATGGTACAATGGACTATTAAAAACCGCATTGAAAGCAATAGTCGGCAGGACCTTCAAACATTGGGATCTACATTTAGCGAAGGCCACCTGGTTTGTTAACACTAGAGGCTCCACCAATTGAGCTGGCCCTGCCCAATCAAAATCTTCATCTGCCATAGAAGGGGAGTCCCTGTAGTACATATAAGAAATGTGTTAGGGAAGACAGTTTGGATCAGTCCTGCCTCAAAGAAAGGCAAACCCACCTGTGGGATTGTTTTTGCTCAAGGACCTGTGTGCACTTGGTGGGTAATGCAGAAAGACAGGAAAACACATTGTATAACTCAAGAGGATTTGATAGAACCCACAGTCATGAACATAGAATCAGCAATAACAAACCCTATATTACTGAAGTCTTCTAACATAGGAAAATCTTCCTCAAATTTGAACTGTTGCAAACCTGACTTACATCAATGAAGCAACATAAAATACACTTTGTGCAGCCCTAAATTTAGGCCACATAACCCAAAATATTTATCTAAAAGTCTTAGAGGGTTTTTTTTTGCTTAATTCTGAAGTGACTGTAAACAAAACCAAGTCACTAAGTCATAATATTAGTTATAGGAATGCACAGTAAACTAAAAGTTGTACAAATGTAGACATTTCCTCCCCCCCTCCCATAGGGCAGATATTGCTGGCTTGCCTATACCAACAGAAAAACCCACTTGCTGATCCCATATGCACTTGAACAGATGCTCAATTTGTTTATTAGAGTCTAATCTATTTTCAGGGCTGGCTCTAGAAACATCACATCTACCATTATTATGCTACATAATGCTTATTATTGACGGCAACTTCTTTTGACTGTTTAAGCAAAACAGCCAGTACTAGCCACACTAGTCTTGCATATTTTTTGTGTTAGCTGTAACTTTGTCCAGAAATCAAAGCAAATGGTGGACCCACAGGGGCAGCAGCAGTCTTACTTCACAGGAAGATTCAACTGCATATCTAATCTGTTAATATCAGCTCAAAGGGATACCAAGACAATAGTTAAAGATATCTATAGACAATGAAGACATTTTAAAGCAATATGTTCTATTAATCACTTTTTAAAATTCATTTATTCAATAAAAATTTATGGTTTTATTAGCTTGTATAACTATTTCAGTTTTTAAGACGACCATCTACTAGGAAAACCTGATACTCCCATTGGGATTCACATTTGAAATTATTCTGTTAAAGTTAGATATATTAGGAATTCGTATATTAAATTAATTTATTTATAATTCCTGATGTCCCCAATATTATTGCAATCAAACTGTTTTTCAGGTCAAATGTGATCCTTAAATTAGAACCAGCATATTATATAAAAAATCAAAATGGAATTACAAATAATTTTAAAATTAGGAGGCACACTGGCTAGAAGATCACTCAGAGCTTTTTAACTTACATTTTGCATTTCCCTCCTGAAAACAAATGTCTTCTGCCTCATCAGCAACTAAAGATTTAAAGCTCAATTTCAATACATCAATTGCACTCTTACATATGTAATCAATTTTTTGGCGAGATTTGCAGTTACCAACTGCACAAAAAAAAATCCAACATGATGTCAAGCTGCATACACCGAGTTTCAGAGAAAATCTATAGAAAATGAAATAAACTCTGAATATCCTTCAGGGACTTTCATCTTTTTAATTATTTTAGCATAGCAATATCTACATCCTTCACAGATAGGGGAGACTGGCTTTATAGATCTCTGCCTTATGCTTTGACCATACCTTTCCTACGATTTGTAGCCTCCCAGTCTAAACAAATTAAGTCCTGGTAAATACTCCCATGGAAGGCCTCCAAAAACCTGAAGTGCTGCAGGAAATAGTGTCAATGATTCAGTAGGTGCCACTTTTTCTCTTGAAACAAAGGCACAATGAGATACTAACTTTTATGAAAACTTAGAACAAAGACCCTAACAATTCAGTTATCAGACAGTACGACACTGAAGCACGGCAGAAGCTGAGCTTAATTTGTAGTGGAAGTTTTGTACAGTTTAAAGACGTGGCTTTTCTAAAATTAAGAGACCATTGCCATAGCTTACTCGCTGTTTCTAAAGCAAATTTTAGATCAAGATAGGTATTGGAACTATAGCACCGCCACGTAAGTGACTGCACGTTTTCTACAGTTGTACTAGTTAGCCAGCGAGCCTCCTATTGCCAGACTGAGTCAGCTCAACAGGGCAACTCAGAATTACGAAACGAGCTATGTCCACCTCCCGGGTCGGCTCTCAGCATCGCAACAGGGAGGAGCCGTGGAGGAGACGACGCAGAAGGTTTCTTCACCACTCCCAATATCCTGTTATCAGCGGCTCTCCACAAGGCCAGCCAGCCCCGATAATCGCCCAACAGCATCGAGAACAGGTCGGATAAGCAGAAGCTGCTTTGTCATTGCGAAGGGCCCTCACCTTCCAGCGTGGGAGGTGGAAACCACAGACCAAGGCTCTTTCCCCTGGCTGCGCTCCCCATCTACCTCCCCCAACCCCTCACCTGCTGGATGTTGCTGGTCTCGGGCACAGCGAACTCTTCCTTCTCCTTGGGAGTCTTCACCGTGATTTTGATGATTCGCGGCTGGGCAGCAGCGAAACCCTGAGCGGAGGACTCAGAGGAGCTGTGGGCCCCCGCGGAGCTCTCCGCACTCTCCGACATGGCAGGTAGGGTCCGACTCGCTCCAGCCGCAAGGTTACAGGCGAGTCTTCCGCTCCACGGTCTCAGTCTCAAAACGGCGGACAGAAAACCCAACTGACCCGCGGCGCGCACTGATGACGTCCCGAATCGAGGAAGTTACTAGAAAGGGGGAGCTGTTTCCCCGGGCGTGAGTCCGCTTTCGGTGCGCTTGCGCGCTAGGGGCGGTAGTTTAAAGATTTAAAATCTGAAAAAGAGACAGTGAGAAATAGTTCCTTAAACTGCCATATGGAAGTTTTAAAATGTTCGATATAATCAGGTGACTTCAGTACTCTGAAAATCCAAATAAATACATTAAAATGTTATTGTGAGTTTTACAATATTAAAGTGTTGATGTCCTACATATAATTACACCATTACTTGCATATAACATAATGCACAATAATACTGTATGAAGTAACAAAGCTGTGTCATGACCTGTATGACTTACGTGTTAAAAAGAGCAAGAAAAATTACATACAGCTTATGAACCTATGTAAAGAGAGATCACAAAATTGCCTTTTGCTTCTAGGTTACTCATTTAGCATCAACTTAAGGGTTAAACTTAATATCTCAAATAACAATCTTTTACTACTTTAAAACTATAAGTACTATGGAAGCATTCCATAGCTGGGAATTAGATTTTCCTCCAACTCAGACAAAAAAAAAAAAAAAAAAAAAGACACAAAAAAACCCCCATTCCACATCACCAACACCCCTCTTAACCCATACTTAAATTTAGTATCATCAAATTAGGTCCTTTCCCAAAACATTAGTGTTTTTCCTATCCATCAGATAGTAAATTCCACATTCATATCCCTGTTTTAGTATCAAATATATGGATGGCTTTGAATTCTAGAGTCAAATGTCCTTTCTTCCTTATCCTTGGTTGGCTTGGTCTACTACTGGGACAATTTAATATAAACTATTTAAATTGGTTCAATAAATTTTTACTGAACCAATTAAAAACCTATGAAAAAGTTTTAAAGTGCAAAATGGCTAAAGCCTATCCCAAATTTTGTGTGTCCTAGGGCTTCAATTTGTTACAGTAAAAGATATTTCAGGCATATTTAACCACTAAGCCTTTCCTTGGTCATGCTGTTTCCTTTTCCACGGGGATACACAGGACTCCTTTAACACAGGACTCCTTTAACATATGAAACAGAACTTCTTTAATGTAAGTGCTTTAGTATAAAGCATAGACTAAAAAAAGTTGAGTGTTGACTGCTATGCCCGTCCTGCTTTTGCAAGACAAGAGCCTAGCCCTGGGGCTATGATGATAAGCATATAGGAGATGTGATGCCTAAGCTAAACTGCTCTTGAAGAAGCAAACCCGAATGGGCTATGGATGATAAGGGAATGGAATGCAAGCTAATGGGTTTAGCTAACCAATTGTCTGGAGAGCAATGGCCTAGTCCCTATGGGGTAAGCGATAAGGAGCAAGACATATGCTAACTGCCGTTTTAATGACAAATAGAAGAACTGTCAGAAAAGGGTAGAAAAATGTAATAGGAGATTTGGGTCATAATCAAAAACCAATTATGAATTAGGTATAACTAATATAGTAATCTGTAGCAGTAGAATTAAGTGTGTATTAGCAAAATAGATGGGATAATTATATTATGAATACTGTACTGTGTTTGAAATCCTAAAATAAGGAAACCACAAGTCATGTAACACCCCTTAGACCTGTAACTTTAGGTAAGCGACCAAAACAAGGGCGGATGACAAACTTGTAAACGTATTATCACCAACTTGCAAACATATAAAAAGCCTCTGTAACATGACCATGGAGGAACCGGACATAGAGGTGTTAACCGCTGCGTGCTCCCGGCCTGGCCAATAAAGGTGTACTTTACTTTACAGCACAGTGCTGTGGAGTAGATTCCTTTGAATCAACACATTATAATTTGACCCTATGTGAAAAAGAAGGTCCAGTCTCCTGTTAAAATTTAAAGGTTTAATAAA
>JAHLSL010013296.1:44967-56127 GCA_025920805.1 Petroica traversi | reverse complement strand
CTGGGGAGCACTGGGGAATGGTGGCACTGGGACACCAGGGCTGGGCTTGGGGCAGTGCTGGGGTGGTCACCGTGCCTGACTCCAGCTCATTCCCAGCACTGCAGCCCCAAACTGCTGCAGACCCCCAGGGGAAGATCCTCTGCCCCACCTCGCCGTCCCACCCAGGGCCACCGAGTCCTGCTGGATCACCCCGATCCCGCACTGCTGAGCTGTCCCAGACAGGGGTCCCAGGGGCACTGTGCCCAGCAGGGCTGTGGCTCCAGACTGGGCTGGCACCGGGACACAGCTCCCACAGCGTCCCTGTCTCCAGGGATGTCCCTGTCCTGCCCTCATCAAAGTGCTGTCCCTCAGCAGGGTTTGACCCTCAGGCTGGAGCCCACTTCAGGATCCCTCCTGGAGCAGGAACCCCTCAGGACATGGAATCCCCATAAGAGTTGAGTACTGATGCAGCTGTGGCCACCTGTGGACCTGTGCCAGCACCTTTCCATGCAGGTCCCATCCCTTCCTCTGGAACAGTTATGGTGGGACCTCAGGCCATGCACTCCAGTTAGATTTAGCTGCTGATGAAGCCCCAACATCTGGAGCCTTTTCTGATGCCACAAGAGTTGACGGCATGTCTCTTTGTCCTGGGATAAAGGACCCTAGGAATCCTGAGGTGCTGGAAGGGATCCGTGACCCTGGGACAGAAATTGGCTATGCTAGGACAGAACCCCCATCCTCAGTTAGGGACTGGATCCCCTCATGTAGGTCAGGGATTGAATTCCCACTCCCACAAGTCAGGAGCTGAGTGACCTTGAGATGGCCATGACCATGAAATGAGTGACATGATAATGATATGACCATAGCATCATTGTAACACGAGATGACCGTGAGACAACCGTGAGATGCCTGTGACAATGACATGTCCACAACATGGCTGTGACCAGGAGATGACCATGACATGACCACTGCACGACCCAAATCCATCTCTGAGTCTTGGGAGGACACCCAGTGTGTTCCAGGGAGTTGTTTTGCCTGATTCTGTGACCTTTGCTTTTGGCTTCACTGGATGATTCATCCCATCCCACCCTATTCCTGGCCATGTTCATGTTGCCCAGGATGGGACATCTCAGCATCTCTGGGGCAGTGAGGGCCCAGGTACAGCACTTCAAGCGGCACACACTGGGAGCAGAAAGGCAAGGAGCATTTGCCTCTGCTCTGCTGCTACTTGCCCTATGGATGACCTTGATTTCAGCCTGACTCCCCGCTTTCTCCTGTCCCAGTTCCCAGTTCACCACAGGACAGGGGAGTCATCATCAGCTTTTATTACCCCCCAAAAAGAGTTTCACCTTTGAGCCTCCCCAAGTCCCATCTGGGATCCCCCAGCACCCAGGGGGCCCCCAAGACTTTGGGATCTTCTAGGCCCAGCACTCCGGGGACCCCTGCCAGCCCGCTCAGTTGTGCTGTGGCCGCAGCTTCATCTCAGTGAAGGGAATGGAGACATTGAAGCCTTTCCAGGGGAACCAATGGATGCCCTGTGGGGAGGGGGGGGTCAGGACCCCTGTGGACTTCCAGAGACCATTGTAGGTCCCCACAGATCCTATAGACCATAGAGACTCCCACAGACCTTCATAGATTCCCACTGGCACTCATGGATCCTCAGAGATCTCCGCAGACCCCCCCACAATCATACAGCTCTCCACAGGCCCTATAGAACCACGTGGACTCCCCTAGATGCTGAATCCCACAGAGCCTTATGAAGCTCTGTAGACTCCCACAGACCCCCACAGATGTCTATGGACCCTTAGAGACCTCCACACAACTCCAGAACAGATTCTGTCATATACCCCAGCCCCCCCATTGTCCTATAACCTTCCCAAAGGTGCCCTAGACCTCCCTATCCAACCCATAGCCCCCCAAGCCTCCTATAACCCCCTAAAAATGCCAAACAGCCCCTTTCAAAGCCCACCCAGACCCCCCAAATTCCCCCACAGCCCCTCCATTTGCCCCTCCTCCATGGCACCTCCTTGCCCTGGTACCTGGTGATCTCGGGTGGTCCCGTAGAGCCCGTTCAGGTTGGCGTAGTGGCAGTTGCGGTACCACCAGGCCCCCCCGTAGGCCACGGCGCAGGGCGGGGGCCGGGGCCGCCCCGAGGGGTCCCGGCGGTCCCGAGGGTCCCGGGTGTCCCGGTCCCGTGTCGAGAAGGGGCTGCCCGAGTGGTAGGAGAGGGCGTCCCCTGCGGGAGGGTGCTGTCAGCACCCCCAGGGACCCCAAACCTACCAGGAACCACCAAAACCAACCAGAAACCCCAATACTCCCAGGGGCCCCAAAACGCACCAGGGATTCCCAAAACACCCCAGGGACCCCAAATCCCACCAGGGACCCCCAAATCCGCTAGGGATTCCGGAGACCCCTGCCAGCCAGTGGGTCCCACGAAACGCCCGACGACCCAGGGACCGCCGCGCCCGCCCCGCGCACCGGCGGTGCCGCTGAACGCTCCCACTCTGAGCCGATATCGCTCCTCGGCGCCGCCGACAGCGAAGTCGCGATAGAGCGCGAAGGCGGAGTCGCGGGCGGTCCTCAGGTCAATGCGCAGCTCCGTGGGGGTGGCGGCCGTCAGCTCGTGCAGCGCCTCGTTGCCTGCGCCCCAAAATCGTCCAGCACCCTCAGAACTCCGGCCCCCCGTGCCCACCAACTCCTGCATGTCCCCTGCAATACTGGGGACCTCCCAAACGCCTGGGGACCTCTCAAGTGCCCCTGGACCCTTCGAGCCCGCCCTGAACTCCTGGACGCATCCCCGCGAAACTCATGGAGATCCTCCAAGTCCCAAGTCCTTCCCGGACCCCTAGGGCCCAAAAACCGGTCCTGACTGTCTGGGGAGCCCGCCGAGTCCCTCCAGACCCCTGGGCCAGCGTCCTCGTTCCCTGCACCCCAAAACTTGCTTCCCAATTGCCTGGACCTCCCCTGGATCCTATCAGGTCCGTCCCGTCCCCCCCCCCCAATCGGACCCCTGGAGAGCCTCTAAGTTCTGGGGCCCCACCCAGTACTCCCTGGTGCCCCCCCAGCAGCTGGCTCTCCTCAAAGTTCCCCCTGTCCTCCAAACCTCTGGAATGCCTCCATTGGCCCCATGTCCCCTCAAATTTTTGTGCCTCTCCCCTAAGCCCTGGGGTCCCCTCAACCCCCCGGGGTCCCCCTCACCGAGCCAGAACTCGCCGCTGACGTTGCCAAAGCCACGGGCGTACGATTCCCACCCCCGCCAAAAGTCGGTGCCCCCGTCCTGGCGGCGCTGGAACACCTGGGAGAGGGGAGTCAGGGGCACCCCAAAACCCCCCATACCCCCCCCATACCCCTATTTCCCTCCCATAAACCCTGTAGAAGCCCCCCCAGCCCCTCCCAGTGCCCCCAGTTTCCCTGCAAGTGCCTCCCTGTCAGCCTTCAACCTCCTCAATGCCCCCCAAACCCCTTTGCTTCTCCTGCAGGCCCCCCTATTGCCCCCAAAGCCCCTCAATTCGCCCCCAGAACTCCATATAGCCTCCTAGAACCCCCTGTAGAAGCTCCCCACCCCAGTGCCCCCAAGTGCTCCCAGTCCCACCAGCCAGCCGCCGCCGTCCGTCTCCATGTCACAGAAGACCCTGAGGGGTCGGGCCGGGTCCCCCCTGAGGAAGATGATGGTCTCCCGCGAGGGGCCTGGCCCGTTCAGCTGCTCCTCGGCGCAGTCCCGGGGGTGCGGGTGCGGGAGAGGGGCTGGAGGGCACAGAGGTCCCCTCAGACACCCCAGGGGCTTCTGGGGACTCAGGGGTGCCGGTGGCCACTCCCCAAAAGGACACAGAAGCCCCGACTCAATAACAGCCTCACCCCCACTTCTATTCAGGGAACTATCCAGGGTGTCCCCCACCCAAAAACCGCCTCCCCACCCAGGACTCAGCCCGCATCCCCAATATTCATTCCCCACAAAGGACCCAACCCTCCCCAAAGGACACAGGCACCCCCCCCTCCCCATGCCTCCTTTCAAAACTCAAGTGTCTTGGTGCCATCCCTCAGGATTTCACCTGCCCCCAGATGATCTAGGGGTGCAGCTATCCCTCCAAAGGACACAGTTCCCCCCCAAAAAAGGACCCAGGTGTTCCCCCAATGGGTTTCCTCCTCTCAAGTGACCCAGTTGCCCATGTCCCAGCCTCTCAAAATGACACACCCTTCCCCAAGGGCGCAGTCTCTCAAACGGACTCAGGTAAGCGGATCCTCTTAAGGACCCACCCCTGCCCATCAACCCAACCCTTCCCAAAGGACCCGGGAACCCCCACAAGTAACTCCCCCAAAGGAACCAGATTCTTAGGACACCAACACCCAAAAGACCCACGTGTCTGGTTGTGTCCCTCCCCCCTCCCTCAAATAACCCCCCTCCTCCAGAAGGACTCAGGTGCGTGGGGCCCCCCAACCATAATCCAACCCTTCCCCCAGGTGTCCCCTTCCCATGGACCCACTCACATCCCCAAAAACACCCTGGGGTCCAGGTGCCCCCCAAAGTTCCAGCCCTCCCTTTAAGAGACACAGTTTTCCCCACCAATAACCCCGCCCCGCAGAAAGGGACCGGAGGGTCCAGGTACACCTCCCAATGATCCCTCCGCAGCCCCCCCAACTCCCCCAACTCACGAGTGTTGAAGGTGGCCTCGAGGGGGGCGGTTTGGGGGTCTCCCCCTCGGCCCCACAACCGCACCCTATAGTGTCCTGCCGGCTCTAGCCCCCACAGCTGCTGCGACGTAGCCTCGGGAGGCAGCCACATGGTCTGGGAGCATGAGGGGTATTGGAGGGAGACAGTGGAGTCCCCGGTGAGGTATTGACATGCTCAGAGGCATTATTGGGGTCCCCCAGAGGTGTATTGGGGTACCCAAAGGAGGGTAATGGGATACCCTGACTATTACTGGGGTCCCCAGGGGTGTTACTGGGATACCTGAACGAGTATTTGGGTTCCCAGGGGGTTATTGGGATTCCCCAAGGACATATTGGGGGGACACCCTGGGTGTTCCTGGGGTTTTTAGGCTCCTTTGGAGAGCTGTTACCTGCTGGGGTGCCCCGAGGGGGCCGTACTCCATCTCATAGCCATCGGGAGGGATGTGTGGGGAGTCCCAGTGCAGCCAGGCACTGCGGGGCCACACAGAGCCCACCCAGAGGGTCCCTGGAGCGCCTGGGTAAGAACACACTGCTGACACCTCAAATGGCCCAGTTGACACCCCAAAATCCCCCAGTGATACCCTAAAAACCATTATTGCCAGCCCACACCCCACTGCCTCGCTGATGCCCCAAACCCTCCCATGGGCCCCAGGTCCCGCCCACACGCTGCACCAAATCACAGAAACACAGAATCACTGTGTTCCCCCCCATTTTCCCCAGACTCCTAAGACCCAATCCCCCCCAGTCACCCTCAATCCCCAGTTTCCCCCAATGCTCGCCAGACTTGTTTCCTCCAGTCCTTCCCAGTCCCAAGATCCCCCCATTTTCCCTGAGTCCTCTGAGTTCTTGCCAGTGCCAGGTTTCTCCCAGTCTTTGCCAGTCCTCAGCTCTACCCCAGCCCCAGTTCACCCCAGTTCACCCCAGTTCCCCATTCTATGCAGTTTCACCCAGGCCCCAGATTACTCCAGGCCCCAGTTCTAGCCCCTAGCTTTTCCCAGATCCTCTCACTCCCCAGCTGGTCAGAGTCCCTCCAGATGCTGCATTCCCTATGATCTCCAGTTCCCTCCAATCCCTGGCTGCCTTCAGCTCCCACTTTCCCCTAAATTCCCCAGTCCTCAGTGACCCCTGATTCCTGAAGCTCCCTAGTCCCCCTCATTTCTCTGGCTCCCCATTACAGGCCAGCTCCCCAGTTCCTCTCAGCACGGCCTGTGCACCACTCCCAATCCTGTCCCCACTCCAGCTCTCTTCCCTATGGGGTCCTGAGGGAGTTCCTGCAGCCCCTCACCAGTCATGGCCTCAGTGAAGACGTGGTCAATCCTTTTCCCACCCCGCAGCCCATAGAGGTGGAAGCGGTACTGGTGGGACGGGGACAGGCCTGGCACCGTCACCAAGCGGGACCTGCCATCGATGGGCAGCACCTGGGGCTGGCCCTGGGCATCCCGGTACTGCAGTGTGAAGGAGTCAAAGGAGCCCTTGGAAACGCCCCACTGCAACTGCACAGAGTCAGGGCTGACACTGGAGACTCTCAGCTCCCCCAGCACTGCCCGTGCCAGGAGGGTCTCAGATGGGGGGGCCTCAGTTTGGGGGTCTTTTGCTTTGGGGTCCTCAGGTTGGGGCTCCTCTGAGGGCAGGGGCAGCTCCTCTGTCTTGGCTGAGGCTACAATGGAGACGGGATTATGATGCATTTGATAATCCATGTGTCCATCCCACCATCTGTCCATCCATCCATCCATCCATCCATCCATCCATCCACTCCTCCTGTCCCTCTCTATCCCTTCCTTCACCCACATGTTACTCCATCACTTGATCCCTCCATCTCTCCCTCCATCCATCATCCTTCATTCCTTCATTCAACTACACTCACCCCTCTAACCTTCCCCCATACCTGTGACGATGTCGGTGGAGACACGGTCAGTCCTTTTCCCTCCCTGCAGCCCATAGAGGTGGAAGCGGTATTGGTGGGATGGGGACAGGCCTGGCACCGTCACTGAGCGGGACCTTCCATCGATGGGCAGGGCCTGGGGCTGGCCCTGGGCATCCCTGTACTGCAGTGTGAAGGAGTCAAAGGAGCCCTTGGGGACAGTCCATTGCAGCTGCACAGAGCTATGGCTGACACTGGAGACCTTCAGCTCTCCCAACACTGCCCGTGCCAAGGGGGCATCAGTTGAGGGGGACTCATGTGGGGGATCTTTAGGTTGGGGGTCCTCAGGATGGAGCTCCTCTGAAGGCATGGGTATCCTTTCCAAGTTAGCTGCAGAAGCAATGAAGAGGGGATGGTGGTGGGTATCCACATGTCCATCCAAATGTGCAATCATCCATAAAACAAGCCATCATTCATTATCCATCCATCCATCCATCCATCCATCCACTCATCCATCTATGCCTCCATCCATCTCACCCAATACGCAACCCAATGCCCCAACCAATCCCACAATCATCCCTCCAACTCTTTTTCTCTACATCCTCTCAAGCCTTCACCTCTTCCACCCCTATTTCCCATGGACAATTTTTCACCCTTCAGGAAATCCAACCAGCCACCAGGAATGCACCATCCATCTCTACTTCCCAATTCCATCCCACCACTCATCCACCTCTTCACCTTTGTCTATCAAGCTGGGAAGAAATGCACTCACAATCCAGTCCAGATTCCATTCAACCATTCAATTCTTAAATCATCAAGGATAGATCATGATGGAAGATGATAATAATGATGGTGATGATAATGGATGACAGACAAAGAGGATGATGACAATGATGGTGAAGGATGGCACATGCTGGTCAATAGGTGGGTAGAAGGGTTGATGATTGATCGGATGGTCCTAGGATCTGTGGGTAATAGATGCCAGGTAGAGATGAGATGGCCATGATCCCTCAATCCATTCACCGTGATCCATCTGGTCCTCTGACCATCCCCCTCACCTGTAACAACTTCAGTGGAGGTATGATAGGCCCTCTTCCCACCCTGCAGCCCGTAGAGGTGAAAGCGATACCGATGGGACGGGGACAGCCCTGGCACTGTCACCGAGCGGGACCCGCCATTGATGGGAAGGGCCCGGGGCTGGCCCTGAGCATCCCGGTACTGCATCATGAAGGAGTCGAAGCGGCCCTTGGGGACACTCCACTGCAGCCCCACAGAGTCAGGTGTGATACCGGAGACCTTCAGCTCTCCCAACACTGCCCGTGTTGATGAGGCCTCAGATGGAGGGGCCTTAGCTTGGGGATGTGCAGTTTGGTGATCCTCAGCTGGGGGAACCTCAGTTGGGATGTCCATTGCAGGTGAGGGCAGATCCTCTGGGTCAGCTGCAGCAATGACAGAGCGGACAGTGATGGCTGTGGACATCAGTATGTCCATCCATAGGTCCATCCATCATCCACCATCCACCCAACTGTCCATTATCCATCATGCACCATTTCCTCCCAGTGCCTTCTCACTATTCCCTCCTCACCAATCTTTGAACACCCATTGACCCCAGCCCCATCCAATCAACCACTGACTTTTCTATTGACTTACTGACCATCATCTGCCATCATCCACCATCTTCATCATCAACATCCATCATCTTGATTGATCCAATATCCATCATCATCCATCCATCCATCCATCCATCCATCCATCCATCCATCCCTTCATCACTCCACCCTCCCATAGTCTCAGCCATCTCTCCAGCTCCAAGCTGTCTCCAGTTTCCCTGCCAATTCCACCCATTGCTCCTTCCCTTCCACACCACCATCCACCATCGGGCTGTCACAAATCCCAGGAAACATCTGCTCAGTAACTGATACTTCCTGCCTGCTTACTGACAAGCAACACCCATCATCCGTCACCTATATACCCAGCCCTCCATCCATCCTTTCACTATCCATTTCCGCAGGCATCCAGTTATGTTTATGTCCATCCTTCTACTCATGAGTCCATCCAACCCTCCAGGCATCCATCCATAATCCGCCTTCTCCATCTTTCCATCAATCCCTCCATACCTATTTCCATCTCCCCAACCCTTCCACCCTCTGATCCTTCTCCTCACCTGTGACAACATCAGTGGAGACGCGGTCAATCTTCTTGCTGCCTCGCAGCCCATAGAGGTGGAAGCGGTACCGGCGGGATGGGGACAGATCTGGCACTGTCACTGAGCGGGATCCACCATCAACAGCCAGGGCCTGGGGCTGGCCCTGGGCATCCCGGTACTGCAGTGTGAAGGAGTCAAAGGAGCCCTCAGGGACGTTCCAGTGCAGCTGCACAGAGTTGGGTGTGACACTGGAGACCCTCAACTTCCCCAGTGCCACCTGTCCCAAGCTGGCCTCAGTTTGGGGCTGCTCAGGTTTGTGATCTTTATGTTGGGGCTCCTCTGAGGGTAGGGGCAGCTCCTCTGGCACTGCTGCATCTGTGATGGAGAGGGGATGATGATGGGCGTGAGCATCCACGTGTCCATTGAACCACTCATCATACCATTCATCACACCATCCATCACTGCATGCATGCATGCATGCATCCATCCTCTATCCACACTTTCATCTCCTGGACCATTCATTCCAGCATCCATTATCCACTCATCCCTCAATCCCACCACATGGCTTTCAATATGGCTTTTTCTACAACTGATACTCTAGCTTTGCCTTCCATTGGATTATTCAATAATCAAAGCATTGATTGGATCTGTCAAACTATCTGCCTCAACATCTATCATCATCATCATCATCCATCCATCCTTCCCCCATCCTTTTCCTTTAGTCAGTCCTTAAATCTGTTCCTCCATTCCCCCTTAACTGCCCCCATCTCCCAACCCCCACCCCAACACCCCCACCTTTACCCAGGATGCAAAGCAACCACAGGCTCACCACACGTGTACCTATCCAGCCACCTATACATGCATCACTGATCCATCCAAGCCCATTGATCTATCCATTCACCCAGGAGCCCCCCATCCACTGATCCATTACCCCTCCATCCTCATCATCCATCACCATTTCCCATCACTCCAACCCTAAGCTGTTTCCAATTCCCCAACTCTGGAGAATGGGTGGGAGTGTGGGAGAGAGGAGAGATCGATGATGGAGGTTAGACGGATAATGGAGGGATGATGGATGATGGTGAGGGAGGATAAGAGTCACAATGCCATTAGAAGGGTCAGTGGTTGATTTGATGGTGCCAGTGTCAGTGTTTAGTCAATGGCAGGTGGGAATGGGATGGTGGAAAGGAGCAATTGGTGAAACCGTGCAGGGAAATGTAGGGAAGTATGGATGGAGCTGGGATGTAGGGAGGATCAAAGATGGGATAGGATGGAGACAGGGTGTATGGATGGAAGGAATGAATAGGACAGGGATTGGGGGAAGGAAGGCAGGAAGGCAGGAAGGCAGGAAGGCAGGAAGGCAGGAAGGCAGGAAGGCAGGAAATGGTTGCTTTGCGTGATGGTTGAACACTTTAAAGAGTGATGAATGGATGGACAGAAGAATGTTTGGGGAGAAAAAACAAATGGATGCATAAATGGATGGATGGATGGATGGATGCATCCCAGTAGGATCCGTTCAGTCATTGATCCTTTCAACAACCTGTTGACCAACAACCCACCATCATAAATCATCCATCCATGGGTCCACACATCCCTTAACACTCCATCCCTCTGGCCTCCACACTCCCACCCTATCTTGAGCCCCAGAACCACTTACCAGACTCCCCAAGTTTGAAGAACCATCTGAGGGCTCAGAAACACCACAGGTGTGGATGGGGCCTGAGTCCCCCTTACCTGTGACGACATTGGTGGACACTTGGTCAATCCTTTTCCCATCCTGCAACCCATAGAGGTGGAAGCGGTACCGGCGGGATGGAGACAGCCCTGGCACCATCACCGAGCGGGACACTCCATCAATGGGCAGCACCTGGGGCTGGCCCTGGCCATCCCGGTACTGCAGTGTGAAGGAGTCAAAAGAGCCCTCAGGGACGCTCCAGTGCAGCTGCACAGAGTTGGGTGTGACACTGGAGACTTTCAGCTCTCCCAGCACCGCCCGTGCTGAAAGGGCATCAGATGGGGTGACCTCAGCTTCGGGCTCCTCCAAAGGCGGGGGCACTTTCTCTGGCTCTGCTGAAGCTGTGATGGAGAGAGGATCATGATGCACCTAGGCAGCACCTTGTCCCTCAACAACTCTATTGATCATCCACCCAATCACCCATCTTTCCATCCATCCATCTCAGCATCATCCAGGTCTTCAGGCATCCAAATATTCTCAGATTCTTCTGTATGTCCTTGTATTCACGACTCCAGCCAATCTTACCTGAATCCAACCATCATCCATCTCCACGTCAATCTCTCCAATTCTACAACAATCTCTCCAACCCTTCTCCCCTCTAAGATATCCCCTCACCGGTGATGATGTCGGTGGAGACACGGTCAATCCTTTTGCCTCCACGCAGCCCGTAGAGGTGGAAGCGATACCGATGCGACGGGGACAGGCCCGGCACCATCACCGAGCGGGATCCGCCATCGATGGGCAGGGCCTGGGGCTGGCCCTGGGCATCCC
>JAHLSL010013296.1:0-14967 GCA_025920805.1 Petroica traversi | reverse complement strand
TCCTATCCTATCTTCCTGGCTTCATTCTACCCCAATGTCCCATCCTGTCCCAATCACACTTTCCCATTCTATCCAAAGTCCCATTCCCATTATTCTCATTCCCATGCCTCCATTCCACTGCATCTCCCCAACTTCATCCCACCATCCCCATCATCCTATCCCACCATCTCCCTTCCTACCATCCCATCTCCATTGTCCCATCTTAGTCCACCCTGACCATCTCCATACCCATTCCCATCATCCCATCCCTCTAGTCCCCATCACGTCATTCCCATCCCGTCCCCACCCACCCATGACCCCAACCTGTTTTCCCACCCTGCAGCTGAACTCTTGGCTCAGTTTTCTATGGAAGTGCCACGGGTGTGCATGGCGGCACCGTGTGGAGTCAACCATCTGTTCCGAAGCCTGGGAATGGCACTGGTGGTGGGGACGCTCATGGTGGGGCTGGCGCCGGGGCTGGCGCTCCTGGCACTGCTGGAGGTGCCCCTTGGAATCGCCACCCACCGCATCCAGAGTGCCCGGAAACGGGTCAGGAATACAGGCGGGAAAGAGTGGGAGGGGGACACAGAAGTGGGATAAGGGGGTGGGAATGGTGGAGTTGGGATGGAGGCCAGAGGAATAGGATGGGATGGAATGGGGTTGATGGAGAATGGAAAGGAAGATGATGGAGACTGAAATGGTGAGATGAGATAGGATGGAGACCAGGGCAACGGGATGGGGGGGAATGCTAGCATGGGGATAGAATGGAATGGCAGTCACAGGAATGATGTGGATGGGAAGAGAAGGATAGGATAAGGTGGGATGATGGGGAAGGAATGGGATGGGATAAGGTAGGATAAAACAGGGAGATGGGATGGGAGTAGAGATGAGGGATGGGATGGGGTGAGATGAGGAATGGGATGCTAGGAATGAGAATGGTGGGGATGGAATGAGAGGGGGGATGGGGATGGTGGGATTAGGATGGAGAGAATGCATGGGATTGGTGGGAATGGGAGAGAGGGGAGTGGGATGGTGGGAATGCAATAGTGGGGATGCAATGTATGTGGTAGGATGGGAATGCTGGGGATAGGATGTGGATGGTATACCAGGAAGGTGACCTGGGAAATTTGGTGACCCCGATGTTACCACAGGCACTTCAGCGATCCATGCTGGAAGCATCTGCCCGGACAGTCTCGGGGGTGCAGGAATCTGTTGCTGCCATTGAGACAATCCGTATCTTCTCAGCGGAGGAGGAGGAGGAGGAGCGACACAGCTGGAACCTGGCCAAGGAGCTGAGGCTGAAGGAGCAGATGGAGCTGGAGCTGGCACTTTTCACCCTTGTCCAGAGGGTCAGGGGGGACTGGGAATGGGGACACCAGGGAATGGGGATGCCACAATCAGAGATGAGGATACTGGGAATGGGGATACTAGGAATGGGGACCCTGGGACCAGCAATGGGAAACCTACAGCTGAGATGGGAGTACTAAGAGCAGAATGGGGCCACTAGGGATGGGTACACCAGAACAGGGACGTTGGAATCAGGAATGGGCATGCCAGGAATGGGAAAGGTGATACTGGAAACAGGATGGGAACACTGGCACAAAGGCTGCGAACATCAGAATCAGGAATGGAGACATCAAGAGTGGGATGGGGACACCAGGAACAGGGATAAAGACACCAGGAGAGGGCTGGGGACAGGCAGAATGGGAACACCAGGAGTGGGATGGGGCCACCAGTATCCCTGTTCACACCCACAGGTGGTCCAACTGGCCATCCGGGTCCTGGTGCTCTTCCGGAGCCACCAGCACCTCCGTGACAAATACATCACTCCTGGGGTCCTCGTCACCTTCCTGCTGTACCAGGACACGGTTGGCAGCCACATCCAGGTGATCCCATGGAATCCACATGTCTGTCTGTCCATCCATCCATGCTTCTGTCCATCCCAGTGCCGCCACCCTTTTCCTTCTCCCCAGGTACTGCTCTATGGCTTCAATCAATTCCTGACCAGCGCAGCTGCAGGACAGAAGATCTGGGAATACCTGGATCGAGAGCCCACAGGGGATGGCAGGGGGACACTGGAGCCCCCTGAGCTTCAGGGCCACGTCAGTTTTCAAAAGGTCTCCTTCACATATCCTGGGAATCCAGAGCACCCTGTGCTCAAGGTAGGTCTGGGGGGAGGTGGGGTTTCCCAGGCGTGGGAATTCTGGCATCATCCTGTCCCTCCCACAGGATGTGTCCTTCAAGGTGCATCTCGGGGAGGGTGGGATTCCCAGGGACGGGAATTCTGGCATCACCTGTCCCCATCCCACAGGACGTAACCTTTGAGGTGCGTTCCGGGGAGGTGACAGCACTGGCGGGGCACAATGGAAGTGGAAAGAGCACGGCTGTGGCACTGCTGGAGCGACTGCGGGATCCTAGGAGTGGGAAGGTGCTGCTGGATGGGATCCCGTTGCCAGAATATGGACACCAGTACCTGCACCAGAAGGTGGGGACAGCGGAGACACTGGGAGTGGAATAGGGACAAGGAGGACAGGGGTGGGGACACTGAAATGGAATTGGGACCTGGGAGACATGGCTGGGGCCATCAGGAGCAGAAATGAGGACACTGGCAACAGGATGGGGACACTGAAGCAAGGTGGGGACAACAGGAAATGGGATGGGAACACTGGGAAATGGGATGGGGAAAGTGGGAAGTCAGGGATGGGGACACTGGGGACACAGATGGGGACAATGGGATCAGAGATGGAAACTATGGGGATGCTGAGGTGGGATGGGGTCATGGAACAGGGATGGGGACACCAGGAGACAGCATCACAGGGCTTGGGGCTGGGACAGGTGGTGCTGGTGGAGCAGGATCCCATCCTGTTTTCTGGAACGATCCGTGAAAACATCATGCTGGGGCTGGAGCACTGCAAGGAGTCAGACCTGCAGGAGGCCGCCACTGCTGCTGGAGCCATTGACTTCATCCAGGGGCTGGAGCAGGGCTGGGACACTGGTGAGAGCCGGGGGAATACTAAGGGAATCCTGGGGCCTAGGGCTTCATCCTGGGGTTGGAGTGGGGCTGGGACAATGTCAGTGTCTCACTCTCAGATGAGAGCTGGGGGCATGGGGCCATCCCTATGACAGATCCCCCTGATCCCAGGCTCCTCTGGCTGAGATGGGAGAGTGTAGTGGGTGGAAGATGGTGAGGTATGGGGAAATCCCTGAGCTCTGATCCCATGGGTTTTCTCCCACAGTGGAGAGGGAGTGTGGAGGGTAGGGGAAAGGGGGGAGGACCTCTTGGGCTGGGATGCCCAAGAGGAGAGGGAGCACAGGGGGTGGGGAGAAGAGGGGGGACTGTGGAACTGGATCCCACTGATCCCATGGAATTGCTCCCACAGAGGTGGGGGAGTGTGGGGGGCGGCTGGCAGCTGGGGAGCGGTGCCGTGTCGCCCTCGCCCGGGCCCTGCTCCGGCGTCCGGCTGTCCTTATCCTTGACGAGGCACTGGATGATGGAGAAGAGGGGGCGGTGAGTGGGGTAGAATGGAGGGAGTTGGTCGGGATAGGGGTGCAGTTGGTGAAAATGGGGTGTGATGGTATGGGAGGGGAGGGATGGAATGGCTGGAATGGGATGGTGCATTGGAGACTGGAGAGATGAGGTGGTGGGAATAAGGGCTAATGGGATGGAGTAGGAATGATGTGATGAAGACAGGGATTGGATGGGGTGGTGTGGGTCAACAAGGTGGGGAAATAGGACCAGATTTGTAGGATGGGAATGATGAGGATGGGATGGATACCAGGGGTGTAGGATGGCAGGAAAGCAGAATGAAGGGATGAAGACAAAGAGATGTGATAGAATAGGGCGGGGTGGGGTTGGAATTGAGGGGATGAGAATGCTGGGATGAGGACAGAGTGATGGAATGTGATATGAAGGGTTGGGATGGTGGGAATAGGATGGGATGGAACAGTGGGGATGGGGATAGTGTGGCCAGGATGGCATAGTAGGCATTGGAAAGGAATGGAGAACAGGGAGGTGGGATGGTAGGAACACGGTGATGGGGTTAGGTGGGACTGAGAGGAACAGGACAGAGGAGTGGGATTGGCTGGTTGGGATTGGGTGGGATCAGGTGGGACTGGGTAGGACTGAGTTGGATGGGATGGGATGAGGGTTCTCTGGCCCCAGGCACAGCGCTGGGTTCGCACTGGGCTGGCCCGGACCGTGCTGGTCGTGTCCCACCGACCACGGGTGCTGGATGCGGCCGATCGCCTCGTGGTGCTGGAGCGTGGAGCTGTAGTGGAGACAGGAACGCCAGCGGAGCTACGGGAACACTGCGGGGCCTACAGCCGCCTGCTCCTTGGACGGGGCAGGAATGGGGTCCCTGGGATGGGCAGTGAGAAGGGGGCTGCATCCAGCAGGGAATAAAGGCGGAAATAGCCCCAGCGTCCCCATTTCTGATGTTTGTGTCTCCAACCAGCTCCTGGTATCTGCACTAAGAGTGTCCTGTGAATCCCTTATCTTACCATCCTCTGGATCCCAGCTCCCTGTGTCACCTGGGTCCTTGTGTCCCCACCATGTTCCTCAGGATCCCCACTCCCCATATCCGCTGTATCCTTCCCTGTGTCCCCCATGTGCAGATCACCTGCATCCACGCCCCATCATGTCCCCGTGATCCCTGGTCCCCAGGTCTGCTCGTGGACACAGGACACAGCATGGGAAATAAATCCCAAGGGATGGATCTGGATATGGGTTTCATATCCTCATCTCACTCCTGCTGCTCCAAGCTTCTGGTGTCCCCAGTCCTCTCCCAATGTCCCCATCCCTATCCCCTGTGTTTTCATCTCAGTCCTCCATGTCCCCTTTTCTATTCTTGGTTCCCAGACAGAAACTGGTGGGCCCTGGAGGGGGGAAATGGGATTTATTGCCCAAGCCAGAGTATTTTCACACCAAATTAAAACATTTGGAATAATTGTATTTCTTGTGTTTAAAACATAGGAAAACAAGAAGTCAATTTGTTGGGAAGGGCTGCTGCATGATGGGTGGGAACAGCAGGATGAGCTTTGCCAGCAACTTGTGGCTTTCTGCAGGGAGAGGGAGGGGCTTGGATCTGACACCATGGATCATTCAGGTGGTGATTCCTGCTGGGATGAGAGTGAGAGTTGGTGTCTTGGTGTCACCCTGTCCCTGTCCCGATCCCATGGGCTGGATCTGGCTGAAGAGTCCACAGAGAGCAGGAACTACTCTGGAATCCCACCACATCCTACTGTATCCATTCTGCCCCAATCCTGCTCCATCAATACCACCTGATCAGCTTTGGAATTCCCCCTGATCCTGTTCTGGAATCCCACTCCAATGCTGCTACATCCACCCCACCTGATCCTGCTCTGGAATCATACCCTGATCTGGAATTTCACCCTCTGGAATCCCACACAAATCCCACTCTGGTCAAGCAATTGGTTGCCTCTTTCTGCAGAATGAGAATATCTATGAGATTCCAGCATGAATCATGCACCAGGATTCATCTGTATGGAGGGGATCCAGAGCTGGATCTGTCACTGATGCTCACTGGCTACCACATTGTATCCATTCCTCTCCCTTTTCCCTACAGAAATAAAGCATGACCAGCACCTACTATGCAGGACCTCTAGAACACTGTTGGGTGGATTGGTGCTCATCCCCGACCACCATCCCACATGTTACCATATCAGACCTTCCAAATGCTGAATCCAATGAGGATCATGATACAGCAATGACAGACATGGTGTCCATTGCCAGGATGAGATTCCAGTTTGATTCCAGCTCCGGGAAGCACAAGATGGTGAGAAGGCAAAGGGGAACCCCCACCCTACTGCTTTGCATTCCCAGATTCCTCATTCCCAAATTCCTAGTTAACAGATTCTGCATTCCCAATCTTACCCCAGATGAAGATCCCAGGCCCCAAGCATTCTGGGACGCTCCACCTGGCACTGGTGCTGCTCCCACTCCCCTGGCAGTTTCAGTCCTAGCCCAGGTGTGGAAGATGCCATTACTGTTCGGAAGGATTCCACCCCACCCAATCTCCTGATCTTGGATTTCTTCCCCCTTTATCTAGCTTATCCTGATGGTCCTGGGGCAGAATCCATATGTGTGGCAGGACAGCGCCAGGATCTCATGTTCCACTTTTCTGCACACATGGACTTCAGGAGGTTCTGGGAATGGGATAATGGAAAAATCCACCCATGAAATTCTGATGGGAATGGGACAACGGTGAGATCCACCTATGAAATTTCAATGAGAATGGGAGGGAGGTGAAATCCATTCACAGAATTCCCACAAGAATGGGATGACTATGAAATCCATCCATGGGATTCCTGTGGGATTCCATGTTCCTGAATTCTGCCCTCCCAAATCCCACATTCTCCTGGGAATTTCACCCCCACATTTGCACCCCAGTACTAATGTGCTGTATAGCACCAATATCCGATGTATTTCCAAAATCATTCCACATAGGTGTGCTCTAGGTAAATCATCCTGTGGTCAGCCACAAGCCCTTCAGATTCCCAGCATTCCCCAGGTGATCCACCATCAGCCACTGCCAACACCATCAGCCACCACCGAACTCCTGAATCCCAGCCTGAAGATGAAATCTCACCCACTGTAGCCTTCCCCATGGATTCCATGGATGTTCCCATTGAACAGGAGGTCACAGCTGCAAACCTCCTACACCGTGCACCGTGTGGAGACCTGGAGGGGTGGATCGGACCCATAGAGACCCATGGAATTGTGTCCCAGCCCCAAGGAGCCTCATCCCTGGCCTCCAGAGTTTGATGGAGACCCACAGATCCCATCCCAGCCCCACAAATTCGCCCAGACCCTGGCTCCCCCTCGCACCCCCACTGTGGTTGTCCCAGCCCCACAGCATCTGTTCCCCTTAGCAATCCAGGTCCAAGTATCCCAATATTCCATCATCCACAGCATCTTTGGCTCCATCCAGCTCTGCACACTCAAAAGGGTACCTATGTCCAGGTACCCCATGGCCACACCCTGGGAAACCCCAGGCTGGGCTCTGACACCGGACAGGAATCACAGGGTGCGGAGAACTAGGGGGATCCAAAGGTTGGGGGTCTCAGGGGGCTCAGGGATTAAGGAAAGTGAAACGGTGTGATAAAAGGATGTGTAAGTATGCACACAGGATGATAAACGTGACTGGAGCCAGTGGAGGAACAGATAAAAAGGACTACAGTGGGGTTTTTGGCAATTTATGTAACAAGAGCAACAGCACATGCCCAAGGAAAAAGTTTAAGGGAAAGTCACCTTTAATATCAAAACATTCAGGGAATATGACCACCAGAGACTCCTTTAGAGGACTCTCTAGGACCATAAAACGACTTCCAGCAGGAGGCCGATGCATGCAAATGAATTCTGGGATAATGATGTTTCTGTATTAGCTAGGAGATACATCGCAATGAATATGTATGATTATGATGCATAAATATCTAGTTGGAAAGTCTCACCTCAAACACAGAATAAGGAGATATCCTCCATGTGTCCTGTACCGAAAATTCCGGCTCTCTATTGCATCAAATTGTGTAAGAAAATTTATCTTCCGGCAGATCTCAGTATCAGGGAAAGCTGGGAAAGCCAGAAAGAGGATTTGGAGATCCCAGTGTCAAGGAAATGGGGGTCCCAGGCTGGGGAGAGCAGGAATGGCTGGAAGAGAGGTCCAGAGGTCCTTGGTATTGAGGAAAGAGGGGGTATGTGAACTAAAAAAGGCAGGAATGGGGGCTCAGGGGCTCCCAGGGTAAAGGAGAAAGGGGTATATGGGGTCTGGGAGCAGCGGGATAAGAGGGTGCAGGATATTATTGGTACAAGATAAGGGGGGGCAGGTGGGTTCCGGTGTCGAGGAGTTCAGAGGGGTCCTGGTACCCGGTACCAGACGAAAAGGGAGCGCAGGGGGATCCCAGTGCCCGGGAATGGCAGTTCAGGCAGTCTCTATACCGGGGGTTCCACCCACCCCTCTCCATCCCTCCCCCACAGGAGCACCCCCAGACCCAGCGCCCCGGCCCCGCCCCCAGAGCGCATCCGGCATCGTCGCCAGGCAGATCCCGACGGATCAGGCTGGGAGTGAAAATTACCCCGAGAGCACTGAGGGGGGAAGGCCGGGAAATGTTTGAGATTGCGAAAATAGCCCCCGGCCAGGGGATCAGTGAAAAGCCGATTTCATACTAATGACAAGGTTCATGAGGAAGGTTCACTCTGCTACTTACAGACAGCTAAGGCAGACTGAGGGAAAAAAGAAAAAACAACAAAATCTAGTCAATCAAAACAGAAATTAACTATCCATGTGGGTGTGTGGGTGACAAAGAGTAGAAAGGGCAAGGATAAAAAGGCATATGGCCTAAAAGCTTAACAGCACTCAAACTGAACAGTACTTATACCTTAACAATTTAACGAAAGAATAAAATGTAATATAATTTAACTCAACATATAACTTAAAATAAACTTACTTACAAGGCTATCTTAGACATCTAAGGTACTTAAACATCTAAGACAGTGTAATTTCTCCCAGATTTGCTATGGCATATGCACCCAAGAAAGCACACGGACATAAAGAGTCATTGCAAGGTACCTGTGAAAAATTACCCTTCAAGGAACTGAAATACTCCCTTCAGATGCCTTGGCATAGTCTCACCAAAGGGAAAAGGCTGAGGCCTCCAGGAGAGGGGGCACTGGCAGCGCAGGAGCCGTCGTCCTTCGGAGATCCCTCAAGTGCAGCAAACGGGAGAGTTCCTGGCTCCACTCACAGGGACTTTGCTGCTCACTGCTGCTGCAGCCCAGCACAGCTCCAAGGGGCTCCTTTTGCATCCCTATTTAGAGGGCCCCAAGGGACAGCCTTTAGTCACAGCAGTGTTTCAGCCCGGCCCCACTTTGGGTTGGCAGCTTTCTTTCAAAGTTCTCATCCTAAGAACAAGGATGTTGCCCAGTTACAGCAAGAAAAAGAGTTTCCAAGGCTGTTCAGAAAGAAACTGGGAGCTTCTTCACAGTAGCGCTGCCTGGAAGCACACAGTGTTTCTGATAACCTCAAGAGGGGCTCGGCCCAGGTGAGGTTCACCAAGGCTGAGGCCTAAGGTGCTTTTGTCAGATCATGGTGCAGCCTGGAAAAGGCAGGGGGCAAATACACCACAGGGAATCCCTGGGGATTTACCTGGATCCCACTGGGAAACTCCCTGGGAATGCATGGGATCCCCTTGGATCTCCCTGAGACTCTTCCCATGACCCCCAGATAGTGTGTTCCACACTCGTTGTGTCTTCCTTTTCCAATGCCCCATTTCCCAGTGTCTCCCATTTGCTATTTCCCATTCCTGATGTCTCTTATTCCCAGTGTTCTCCATCCCCACTCCTGGTGGGCCGTTAGCAACACCCCTCATTCCCAGTGTCCCTCATTCCTGGTGTCCCCTGCTCATGGTGGTCCTGCAACCCAGTGCCCCCAATTCTAGGTGTCCACTGTTCCTGCTGTCCCCTGTTCCCAGTGTCCTTCATTCCCAATGTCCTTCCCATTCCCACTCCTGCCACTCTCAACCCAGGTCCTGTGGAATTCCTGGCAGTCATTCTTCTCTCCAAGCTCTTCTAATCTCCAGGGTCAGGAACTCAACCTTGGTTCTCTGTGTCCTCAGGAATTTTCACTCCAGCAGCCCCTGAGTACGTTCATCTCAAGGATCACCTTGGGGTCATCTCAGGGACACCTCATAGTCTTGGTCATGGTTGTCTCTAGGTCTTGATCACCGCATGGTCATCTGTTGGTCACAATCACCTCATGGTCTTGGTCATAGTCAGGGTCATCTCACGACCATGGTTGTCTCACGGTCACAGTCGTATCATGGTTGTGCTCATCTTATGGTCACCTCATGGTCACAGTCTTGGACATAGCATGGTCTTCTTTTGGTCAAGATCTCATGTCAGTCAACTGACTGACACCTCTGTGATTTCCACTGCTGAGGCACCATGACACAAACCCAAGGCTGGTCCTTGATGCAGATGGAGCAGATCCCAAGGGTTGGTGCCATGTTTCCAGCAGATGAACACTGGCTGGAGTTGGTCTACAAGGATCTTGACAGTGTGATCCCATTAAAGTTTTTAGAGAGATGCCTCTCCCTGAATTAAGGTCCAAACAAGACCATATGTCAAAGTTAATACTATGGATTTTATTTAACAGTACATGAGAGAGACAGAGAAAGAAAGGGAAATAAATAGAAAGACATGGGTAGAAAGAAAGAGAGTGACAGAAAAAATATCATCACTCCATGGATCCAACAGCATCCCATTAGGCCTGTTACAAATGAGAGGGGAGAGCTTAGACAAGTCTCTGCCTTTGCCCAGGTTTCTGGCCATAGGTAGCAGCTTTATTGAGGTGGTCAGCACCCCAAAGCCACTCTCATTTGCAAGTTCTTAATAATGACTGATCAGGCCTATTACAACTTCAGTTGCTTATTGAATAGACTCAAGGGAAAAACAGACATGAAACCTTGACAGGCTTATTTACTACACAGGATAGGCAAAAGAAGCACTATTAGTAGGTTAATAAGACATGCACAATAATAAAGGTACCTATGTTAAAGCTAGCAAAGAAATAGTATAGATTAGGAGCAAATGTCACTTACCAGCAACTGCAGTGGGGTGTATAAGTGACCTTCCTCTCAATCCCCAGGGGAAGTAACTCAATACCGACATTTCGGTGTTAAGAAGTCTCCGTACACTCAGTCTGTAAGAGATTTCTGATCTTATGAAAATTGCAGTACTCTCGTGCAAGCCCTTAAAAATGTCCTGTGTGTGTGGCTTTCCCAGGGTGGAGGATTTTACAACTGAGCCATTTTGTGTAACAGAGGATGGGTGTTCACTACCTCTGACAAGAGATTACATCACAACCCCAAAATTCTCCACCTCCCCCCTTGGCTGGGGGAGTGTGTGCAAGCCTGGCCTCAGTAGATGAGCCTGTTGGTTATGGCCTCCCCCTCCCCAAACTCAACCAGAGCTGATTTTCAGGAAAGCTGCTGGGTTTGGCTTTCTGGGGGATACTTTCTCCTCCCTCAGCCTTGTTTACTTCTCCCCAGACCTGAGATAATTGAACAACAGTGTCACTTTTGTCTTATCTCAGGTCCCCTAGGCAGCTTAACTCACAGTTCAGAGTTCCCACCAAGAGGCATTTTCAGGGAGGGGTGGGCTTCGGTGGTAGCAGCATCTTTATACCATTTTGCCATAATGGGCAAAATTCCCTAATAACAGTGTTTAAGCCATTAACCGTACATTTCAGTCTCTGACACACCAACACCATGAAGTACCTCGAGCCCTGTCCCTGATCCCAACAAGATAACTGGGTGATGCCTTTTTCCTGGTGTTAGGAAAATGAAGCTAGACATGGTTAGAGGGGTTGGGGTCTTTACCTCAGTATTTTAATCAGGATCCTGTTCAGTGCATCCACTTCAACCAGGTGATGCAAAGTGTGGCAAAATGCACACCCCCCGCCAATCATACACACCAGTTATAGACTTTACACATTAGCATATCTAACAAGGGGGCCCAATAATGAGGTTGGGGTGGGCTAACCCCTGGTTTACAGAATCCTCCTGCCAGGAGACCTTGGGTTCCTGAGATAGTAGGAATGTTTGGTCTCCCTGGCTCTGCAGTTCTGGGATGTTTAGTCTCAGGCCTGCAGAACACTTACAAAACACTAAGCACTAAACTAAGTAAAAGGTTGCAAGTATGCATACTGCTAATACTTGTGGATAGAGAGAACTGTGTAAAAGGTATATAAAAGAAAAGACAAAAATCATTCCGGCATCATGGGAACAGGTGGCCTGGAGACGTTGTGGCTGCCCCATCCTTGGAGCTGTTCTGGGCCAGGTGGGACGGAGTTTGCAACAATCCTGGGACGTGTCTGTACTCGGCTGCCTCTGCAGCTGCTGTCGCCAGGACAGCACAGGAGAGCCCAGCCTGGGTGCCCCCCACCTGCCCCTTCCCCATGTTCCCCTCCCAGGGTGCTGGGGGTAGGGGGGGTGCAGGTAGGGTCCAGGTAGGGAGCCCTGGGAGTTGTGGGATTGCCTGGCAACTGGAGAGTCAGCGGCAGATTGGCTGATGCCTATCAGAGGGCCCTGTAGCCGTGGGTATGGGGCATCCTGGGTGGGATCATGGGCTGATGGGTCTCTGGGCATGGGGGGAGAGCCTGCTCAGCCTTATCAAGACTCAGAAAACAGATTTCAACGCCCTCCACAGTCCCCTCCAATGCCCTTCACAGCCCCCCTAGGATCATCCCCAAACCCCCTCAAAGCCTCCCAGTCATCCTGTTCTGCCCTGCCCATGTCACCATGGGTGCAGAGGAATCGATGACACAGATTTGGAGGTACCAGGACCCCTACAAACTCCTTTACTGCTGCTTGAAAGACCCCCAAAATCCGAGGGGGGTAGGTCCCCGGGCTGGGGGTGTGCGGGAGGTTCAGGGGGCACTGGTGGGGCGCACTGGCGCTGGGTGGGGGTCACAGGGACACAGTGGGACTGGGGGCTCTGGTCCGGCCAGAACAGGGAGTGAGGGGCTGAGGTTGCAGCAGGAGCACAGGAGCCCTGTGGGGAGACAAAAGAGGGTGACCCTGGGATGCGGGGGTCCCATCCCTAGGGAGGGGGTGCATCCAACATGGCCACTGCTCCTCTGGCAGCAGCGGGGGGACCCTATCCCACACAGGGCAGGAAGGCCAGGGCCATCACCTGCAGCCTGGGGAACCTGGAACCCTGAAACACAGAGATGCCCGTGAGTGTTGAGGAGTCTGTGAGAACCCCTGCCCCAAATCGCCCCCTCACCTTCTCCCACAGGTAGAATCTGAGCGCCAGCACAACAAACCCCAACACAAAGCCTCCAACTCCTGCCAGCATCTTGCAGTGTCCACTGGTATCTCTGGAGTGCAAAGGTGTCAGGATGGGGTTCAGCAGCTTCAAAAACCCCCTCATAAACCCTTCAGGATTCCCCAAACCACCTCTCAGCCCACCCCAGGACACTTAAAACCAACTCACAGCCCTCCGAAAGCCTGCAACAACCCCAAACTCTCTCCCAGTTACCCCCAGGATCCAATGGCCTCCTCCAAACATTCTCTCAGCTTCCCCCTAAAACTCCCCAAACCACTTCACAGTTCTTCCAAAGGGCTCTTAAAGCCCCACCATATGTCACCTAGAGTAGTCCAAAACTCCCTGCCAGCTTCTCCAGGACCATCCCAGGATCCTCCTCATAGACAACCAGTCCTATCCAGGACCTTCCAAACCCCCTCCCAGATTGCCTCAGGCCCCCAAAACCCTCTCACAGTTTACATCAACAACCCTCAAATCCTCCACCGAGCAGCACAGGTTTCCCAGGACTACCCCAAACACCCTCCATCCAGGCGGGTCGGAGTAGGGATGGGCTTGGTGGGGAGGGACAGGGCCCAGGACGGCTTTACGGGTTGTGGGAGGGAAGGGGAAGGTCAGACTCTGGGGGTTCCCCTACTTGGGAGGCTCCCCTTCCCCTTCCTCCTCCTCTTCTCCTTCTTTCCCCCCTGCTACATCCGTTCCCTGTAGTTCCTCTAAAGAAGCCGCACTGTGGAGGAGGAGCAGGTAAGAATGGGGGAGGGACGGGTACCCCAAGAGTGGGATTCACCCCTCCCCACATCGCAAAACTCCCCTCCCACATCGGCGAAGCCGAGGGAGATGAGGAGGAAGAAGTCTTCCATGTAGAAGGGGAAAGAGTTAACTTCCCACACCAGCTCCACCTCGGCGACTCCCTAAAACACGGCGGGTGTTTAGGGGATGGTGGAGGAGGAGGTGTCAGAGGCGGGGGAGGGGCAGCCCCTCCCCACCAATGGTCTGAACACCTTGGGAATGTGGCGCGGCCTCTACACGCGGCTCCCCACCCGCCGGAGCCCCTCCCCATCCCAGAGCCCACCCCCCAGCCCCGGGCACTGTGTGGGAAGCCTCCAGTGCCCCACAAGTGTGCGGCCCCCAGAGCACCTCCCCTAGATCCCCCTGCCCCTGAGTACCCTCCACTGCACCCTGAGATCAGGGTCCCCGCGTCTTTACCCCCCTTACGTGGGCGCAGCTCTTGTTCAGCTCCTGACTCACAGCGTCTCCCAGCTCCAGCCCCACAGCCACACAGGGACCCCCTGTTTCCTATGGGGCAGGAGGGAGTTGAGGGGCAAGGGGTCCTGTTTGGGGGAAAGGGCTCAGTGGGGAGTGCTGTTGGGCAGAGGCCCCCACTCACTTTGGGGGCAGCCACAGCCAGAACGTGGGGCAGGAGGACAAAGGGTATCACATGTGTTTTGGGGCTGCCCTGGGAGGCGTGGCTGGAGAAGCTCCACCTGGGTGTAGAAATCTGTGGTGCCTGTTGGATGCCTCTGCGGCATGTGGATTCGGTTTGGACGGAAACCGAGATCTCTAAAGTCTGCTCTTAGAGCATGAGGTTTATTGTAATAAAGAGCGTGGGGGTAAGAGACCTCTATGAACCGCCAGGCGCGGCCCGGAGCAGGTCAGAGAGGTGAGAGAGAGAGAGAGAGGTACAGGAATTGGGGAAGCGGAATACCGTGGTCCTCACTTACAATACAATAAATCATGTTCTATGCTGAATATTCTAATTTTCACTAACCAATCTAGGACAAGATACAAATTCTATAGCATTTACATACAGCCTATGAGCATCCTTGTATTACCATATGGCATTATATTTTAAACCCTAAAACCTGCTTTTTTTAACCTTATGCTAAGTTAGTAAAGTCTACTCTGACCCTTGGGGCCTGCAGGCAGGCAAGGGCCATTGTCTAATCAAGGAAGGCCTTTGTTCAACCAAAGAGGGAGATTACCTGCAGTGGCCATACCATTGTTTTTCAGTTTAATCAGTAACTGAGGTTTGGTATCTCAAAACTTGTCTTCATTTCAATCTCACTTGTAATTTCTATATTTTCAGTATCTTTCACCAGGTAATTATTTCTGTAAGACTTTCCTATTTCTTGCTCCCCAACACTGGG
>JAHLSL010013295.1:323196-335193 GCA_025920805.1 Petroica traversi | reverse complement strand
TATTATTATTATTATTATTATTATTATTATTATTATTATTATTATTATTTCCCTTCAATGCTGATTCATATTAATAATATAGCTCTTCATAGTGTAAGGATGATGCAGATCTCTGCTCAGTCCTTTTCTCTCTATGGACTTATAAATCAGGGCTCATTGAGAGACAGGGTGTTCCATGGAAGAAGGCCATGCCAGGAAATCACCATGTAAAAAAAGGTTCAAAAGCACCAATTTCTAATGCAACTAAGTTAAATTAGATGCCAAAGCTAAGTTAACTTAAAAAATCTTACGATAACTTCATGTGCAAAAAGTACCTGATTAATATCAATTTTTATTTTACTGCTAGGAGGCTTAGAATTTTGATTTATTTAATGTGGGTAGAAATGAGTAAATGGTATCAAAATCTTTAGAGAACCAGATTTGGAGTCTTGAACATGGTACTGTGAAGATGATAGCAAGGTTTTCTACTCTGCATTCCTCCAACCCTTCTTCTAACACTTCATTTTACAAGTAATTTATTTCTGATTTGCCATGTTCTGTTCCATGCAGTTTTTATACTTGTTTTTGCCCTAATTACTTTAGAAGCGATTTTCTACACTGCTTCCATGTCACAGTTGAAATTAAAAGAACATCGGAAATGCCAGAGTGGGCCAGAGCAAGAGGTCACCCCTTAGTCTCCTGCCTTCAAAGAGGAGAGATTTGAGATTTCCCCCAGCCTTCCTTCATGTTTGGTAACAAATTTCTAATGTATTGGAAGTTGACTGTGACTCAGAGAAACCAAAAAGGAGAAAACAATGTACAGAAAGAAATGAAGAGCAGTATTGATGTAAGTCCAAAGTAGTGGAGAAGGGGTGTACTTAGGCAGCCAAATTATTGAGTTCCTATACATCTTTAAACTTATACCTGTCGTTTCAGGAAGCCTGAAAGTTCATCTCCACTTAGAAGAGTTTTGCCAGTATACTCTGTTCTGATGTTTGTAACTTCTACCCCTTAAAATAAGAGTGCCTGCATTCAGATACACTTCAATTCATTCGCAAGGACTTGGGTAAAAGTAGACTGCTCCTCTAATTACTAACCACGCTTTAATTAATTTTTGCTGAAAAATACTTAAGTCCTCATTTTTTTTTGGAAAGCAAGTACATAAGTATCATAAAATCATTAAGGTTGGAAAAGACCTCCAAGATCATCAAATCCAACCTTTGACCAACCACGACCATGCCAAATAACTATAGTACTAAGTGCCACATCCAGTCATTTCTTGAACATCTTCCAGGGATGGTGAATTTCCACTTCCCTGGGCAGTCCATTTCAATGCTTAGCTAATCTTTCAGTGAAGAAACTCATCATGATGTCCAGCCTGAACTCCTGTCTCTTGTTGCCTGGGAGAAAATACCAACCCCCACCTGGCTACACCCTCCTTTCAGATAGTTGCAGAGAGAAGCAAGGTCTCCCTTGAGCCCTCTTTTCTGCAGGATAAACAACACCAGCTCCCTCAGCCACTCCTCACAGGATTTGTCCTCCATACCCTTCCCCAACTCCACTGCCCTTCTCTGGACTTGTTCCAAGACTTCAATACTATTTCTATCATGGGGGCCCAGAGTTGGACACAGCATTTGAGGTATGGCCTCGCCAGTGCCCAGTACAGGGGGACAATCCCTGCCCTGCTCCTGCTGGCCACACCATTGCTGATTCAGGCCAGGATGCCATCGGCCTTCTTGGCCACCTGGACACACCCTGGCTCATGTTCAGTCACTGTCACCGGCACCCCCAGGGCCTTTTCCTGTGGGCAGCTTTGCAGTCACTCTGCCCCAGCCTGTGGCACTGCCTGGGGCTGTTGTGACCCAAGGGAAGGACTCAGCACTGGGCCTTGCTGAACTTATACCATTGGCCTCAGCCCATGATCCAGCCTGTCCAGATCCCTCTGCAGAGCCTTCCCCCTCCAGCAGATCAGCACTCCCACCCAGCTTGGTGTCACCTGCAAACTGCCTGAGGCTGCACTCAATCCCTTTATCCAGGCCATCAATTAGGGTGTTAAACAGGACTGGCCCTAGCACTGGTGACCAGCCATCAGCTGCACCTAACTCCATTCACCACCACTCTCTGGGCCTGGCCATGTAGCCAGTTTTTTATTCAGGAAAGAGTAAAAAAAGAGAGAAAGAGCACCCATCCAAGCCATGGACTGTCAACTTCTTCAGGGGAATGCTATGGGAGAGATTATCAAAGCTTTACTGAAGTCCAGGTAGAACACATCCACAGTTTTTCCCTCATCTATTAAGTACGTCACTGCTCAAGGCCCAAAAACTGCCAGAATTCAAGAGGTGTTTAGACAATGCTCTCAGCCACTTGGTGGGCCTTCTCCTCTGCAGGCATAGGAGTTGGCCATGGAATGCTAAAAAAATGGCTTTCAAAATGCAGAAGGAAACCGCAATTTGGTCTTTGTCTCCCTGATTTCAAGGAATTGGACATTGTATACTAATCCGTATTGAAGAAATGCTTTCATCAAAGCAGAAGGAAGGTGTTTGGCATCAAGGGTGAAGTCTCAAATGCTTTAACTTTCTTCAGTTCCCCCAAATCCCAAATCTAACTGACCATGTGCATGGGTGAGGTTGTGTTCTTCAACACTCAATGTTATCTTCTGCCCTAGAAGCAAAGCCCAGTACATAAAGCTGAGGAGAACCAGATGCAAAACACCCCAGCCATTGTGTAGGTGTATTCTCTGCTGTCTGAACTGGATTCCTCATCCTGCTCCCATACCCCCACTATTTGGACCAGTGTGCCAGGTTTGTCTGTGTCATGCTCAATATTGCAGTCTCAAAGTAGTTCACACTCCTTTTGAATGTTCTGGTAGACTCATTCCTTTTGTACAACACTGACTTGGCTTATCCCATCCATTTCTTTTTCTAATAGAATAATTATGACAAGCCTTGTTGTGAAACAATTCAGACCACTAAGACGAAATGTTTCTGCTCTGTAAAAGCATTTTGTTCTACCCAGTAAAACGGGGTAATGGAAATGCAGCTGTCTTCTTTCACTAGCATTTCATGACTCAGTTACTAATAACAAAAAGAAGGAAGAAATGTAGACATCAAAGGCCATGGAAGCAGAACTTTCTGATGAGAATGGTGTCAGAATGTTTGCATGACACATTGGCAAATCTTTAAATGCTTTATTAAAGTTTGAAAGGAACTTCTAGGACCTCTGCTACTCTTAGATGCCAGCTACTTGCCTGATATTTGGATTATACACCTATCTCCTAAGATACTATTTCATTTCTAATGAACTTTCATAGAAAAGCTTTCCTCGTTTAAGTTTAGTTATGGAACAAACAGATATGGAAGGCCAAACAGGATTTTGCCTCATCAATGTCATCATCTTATTTTATATTTCTTTCATAGGAAAATGAATGACTGAAGTAGCTTGGAATCTAGAAACAAACCCCTGGAGTGTAGCTCACTGTTTCAGAGAAAAAGGGATTTTCGTGTGACATTTGCTCTTTTGACTCATAGGATTAGATGGAGTGAACTGCTTTGTGAAGCACTGGATCTAGTAACCATGAAGAACAAAAGCATTATAAATGAAGGGTTAGACACCCAGGAAGATGGGACTTGGTGCCCCTGAGAACAGAATAGATGGGTCATCCTTACTATCATCTCAAGTACATAGTAAAGGTAGCCATGATAGCCCTATAAACACCTTAGTATTTTTAAAGACGTATCACAATGGTTTGGCAGGAGAAAACACAATTTTTAAAAGCAGTTTTAAAAGCATAAATATCAAATAAGACCTGGAGGGATAAATAAGACTGAAAACAAAGGATGGTTCTGTTTTTCTCTTGAATAAAACAAGAAAGCTGAATATAGTGAAAAAAGTGTCAGCTTTTGTGATCAGAAGGGAATGTGTAGCCTGACTTGCATCATATGTGGCATTTTTCAAATTCAGATAAAGTATTCTTCAGTAATAATAATAATGATGTGTCCCTTAGAAGAGAAAACAGAAATAGAAGGGTAGGATGACTATAGTTCCCATTTTACCAGATACAAGTCTTTGATAGAAGTTGAACCATTCCATTAGATAATGTATGTGCTAAATTCTTTCATGCTCCACACAATTTCTCATTTTCCAGTTGCTAAACTGTGTTATAAAAGGAATATCTACACATTTATCTAGCTGCAATAGGAATAGTGAACTGAATTACTTAAGGTAAGAACAGATGCACCACCAAAGGTCTGTCTAGCTATAAATATTCACAAGTATTATCAGCATCAGAGTCTTATGGAAGAATTTCAGGACAAGGAGACACTATAATGATATTTCTCTGTAATAAACTTGTGGTTCAGGAACTTCCTAAGCCAGTGATGTTTTAACAACCTTTGTGTTCAACAACTTTTTTTTCATGACTTTGTCTTCTTGTTCTTGGAACTCATGGAAACTTCTGCATCAACAACATCTCATGGCAGCTATCAAAGTACATATTCAGTTGTGCTGTAGAACAAATATCCCTTTATTTTGGACCTACAATCTGCTGTTTTTAAATGATAACTCCTAGCAAACGGGATAATGAGTCATGTTCTCTGCAATTCATGACTTTATAGATAGAGATCATAAACCAGAATGATCTCTATCAATAAAGTGCCTATTTTCTAGGCCACAGAGTTCAAGTCTATTCAGGTTTTTTCCTCTCATATATGAGTCATTCTTTATCTTGACCTCTCTATATAATTTCAAGTTTTGTTAAATACATCCCCAGATACACTGAACAGGACAAGTTTGTTTCTTTAAATGAAGCCTATGTTATAAAAAAGGCTTGTGAATACAAATTGAAAATAGCTTCAGCAGTAAGATTTTATAAATGTGCATTATACTTCCTTTATTTTAGACTTTAAAATAATACACGTAAGAAATCTACTTTTCACCTACTTTATATACTTCTAATAAAGTTCCTTTTTAAAAGTATGGAAAAATATATATTTACATGTTTCAGAGAGTAAAAAGAATAAGTATGAGAGACACAGTCAGATATTGTCATTAAAAAATTTCATTTTAACTGTTTATCTTAATTTATATATTAATAATTTAAACTTTCTTACAATTATATGAACATCTCTATAAATACTACTGAATTTTAATAGTAAATGCAATTAAAATAAATATAATTATCAACTTAATAATAATTTATGATTAGAAGTTTCATTAAAATAGTACATTTTTAAAGGAAATTTTTCATATAAGTGGCCTTAAATTCTCTTTAATTTGAATTTCCTACATTTTTTTGACAAGCAGGACATCTCTTCTGAACAATAACTCAACTTTTTCATTCCTGCTCTGCCAGGAAAATAATTATTGACCTTTTCACCCCTTTAATATACAAGAGCACTTGAGTGTAGCAATTGCTTTTAGACCTCATTCTAAGACAGGTCATTATGTTCTTTTCAGAAACTATTTATAAATTATCATACATTAGAAAATATCTGCTAGAATAAGTAATGCAAGTGTTTCACCCTTAGGAAAATGTGAAAAATAACCATTTTTTGGCATTATGCCTTTAAATCTCCCTTTGTTTCTTCTCCAATGAGAGACTATACTATGTTTCTCACACACATCCTATTACAATCTTGTTGAGAACTGTATCTTCTTTGATCACCACCTGAAAGAGCTGCCACAGTTTTCTGAGACTTCATTCCTTCTTTTTGCTCATTCCAGTTTCTAAAATCAACTTTCTGCTTCTCTCTTTTCTCTTATTTAATTCCAGTTTCCACTTTATATTTTGTTTTCAAATACATCAATACATCTATTAATCACTGACAAAATATTAGGCCTAATGTGAGCCTGCTAGTGAATGGAACAGGGACCCTAGTGACACAGGTTGCAGAGAAGGCAGAATTACTGAACATCTTCTTTGCTTCAGTCTTCCCTGCCAAGGCCAATCAGGGAGAAGATCTGGAAAAAAATACTTTCCCTTGGTCAAGGAGGATTAGGTTACAAGCCATCTGGGCAAACCTGATATTCACAGGTCCATGGGCCCTGAGTGAATGCATCCACGAGTGGTCAGAGAGCTGGTGGACACCACTGCAAGGCCGCTCACAATCATCTTTAATAGGCCAGGGAGATGAGGAGAGGTGCTGAGCACTGGAAGAAAGCAAATGTCTCCCTGATCTTCAAGAGGGGCAGGAAGGAGGACCCAGAAAACTACCAGCCAGTCAGCCTCACCTCAATCCCTGGGAATGTGATGGAGCACCTCATTCTGGAGACCATCTCTATCTACACAGATGATAAGAAGGTGATCAGGAGCCATCAGCGTGGACAAATCACACTTGCCAAGCCACGATGAGACAAGTAACCAGATGGATGAGGGGAAAATAGTGGATATATTCTACCTTGACTTCAGCAAGTCCTTTGACACTATCTCTAATGACAGGCAAGTGCAGGGTCCTGCACCTGGGGAGGAACAACCCCAGGCACCAGCACAGCCTGGGGCTGACCTGGGGGACATAAGCTGTCCATGAGCTAGCAGAGTGTCCTGGAGGCCAAAAAGGCCAATGGAATCCTGAGAGGCATTAGGAAGAGCATTGCCAGCAGGTCACGGAAGTTATCTTGCCCCTCTATTCAGCCGTGGTGAGGATAAAGCACTCCAGATGTTCTGGGCTCCTCAGGACAAGAGAGACATGGAGCTCCTGGAGTGGGTCCAGCTGAGGCTACAAATATGATGAGGGGACTGGAACACCTCACTTATCAGGAAAGGCAGAGGGAGCTGTTTTTGGTTAGCCTGGAGAGGCCTGAGAGGGGATCTATTGATGTGTAAGTATCTGAAGGGAGAGTGTCCAGAGGATGGACCAGGCTCTTCTCAGAGGTGCCAAACAAAAGAACGAGAGGCAACGGGCAGAAACTGGAACACAGAAGTTCTACTTGAACATGAGGAAGAACATCTTTAATGTGAGGGTATCTGAGACCTGGAACAGATTGCCCAGAGAGGGTATGGAGTCTATTTCTCCAAGAAAGAGAATATTCAAAAACTGACACAATCCCAAGTACCCTTAGTCTAGGGAACTCTGCTTGTGTAAGGAGGCTGGACTAGATAACCTAGAGAGGCCTTTGCCAACCTTAGCCATTTGAAGATTCTTTTTGGTTCCATGATTCTTTTTGATTTTGTGACCTCCTTAAACAAGGACTTTTGCCTTCTTTTTGCCCATGGGACATGATACATGCTGCATGGTGTAGAAATAAGAACGTGTTATTTTTGAAGGGCATTGTGGTCCTCCAACTACAGAAGAAACAAGCATGCTATATTCATTCAAAATCAGTAAAAACTGTTCTGGTATCATTATAATCTACACCACGACTAATGCATGGTTGACTCCACGCCAAGAAAATCGCAATGTGCTTAGAGTGTGCTTGCAATACACTAACCTTCTCTCTGCTTATGGTCAGTTGCTCAAAATTGCCTATTTTCTCTTTTTATTATTGCACATATTGTAATTGCTGTTTATCCAGCAGTAAACTGAATTACAATCTCAAGAACTGAAGAGAGGTTCTTTAGGACAGATCTAAGATGACTGGAAAATACAGAAACAATCTGAGAAGATCTTACAAACTTGCCATTCTTTTAATGAATATTTATCCCTTTATCTCTGTCAAACAACTCACTTGCAGTACCTTTTGAAATCAAAGACAAAGAGGAATATGTATTCCCTGCACTAGCATAGTTTAAAGGTAGAACATGAAGGATGTATAGGTACATAAGCAACACAAAGGTTAAGTCTTTACTAAGCGTGGCTTGATTTTGTTTTAAAAACTCAGGATCCAGTAAGACCCTTGAAGTATTCCAACTGTCAAAGCATGTATTTCAAGAGCTGTCTAACTCAGTGGAGCTTCTAGATCATGGCAGCACAATAAAGAAGAGATGTTGTAATACACACATAAACCATGTACACATACTTAGTTCTTAAAGCTTTTAATCTAAACTAGATTTAAAAGATCTTTAAATAAATGTATGCTACAAACTGTAACTATCAAACTAAAACACTAATTAAGGCAGACATGTTATAAATTGTTTATATAGACACACGGTTTTAAAAACTTTATTCAGCTTCCTTAGCTAAATCAGTTAAATACTTTGTAGTAACTACAAAGACTCCATGCTTCTCTAGATTATGAAAAGGAGAAGATAAACCAGCAAACCCAAGCCTTCAGTTGATTCACTAATAGATCTAGGAGAAAACCTAGAATGATATAAAAAAGGGCAATCAAGACTGAATCTGTAACTGCTGACTTCTTCAGAAACATACGTTATGACTAGCTGGGGTACTTGAGAGAATCCACCACACCCTGAATTTCTTCCACTTAAAACAAATCTGATAGAAAGCCAAATGTTTTCATTCTTCAGGAGTATGCATTTTTAAAAATTAGGATATAGTGCAATAAACATTTGAACACAGTTTTCAACCTTTTAAACCTATTATTTGAGGTCTGTGAATATTCTCATCATGGGAGAAATGGGAAATTGCTGGCAGTTATTTTAGATTTCCTGCTTTGATATAATATTTGATGGTATGATTTTTAAATATCAGAGAAGACTAAACAATGAAAAAATAAGAAATAATATTTTCAATTACAGTAGAAGTTTTGAAGACTGGTTCACCTTCCATTTTACATGGATTTTAATTACCATCAAAGACACCAGGTCTGATAGCCATATAAGAGTAACACAGCACGTATTCGATTGGAGGTATTTGTATTTCTGTAATAGTTTTTAATATATTCTCAATCTTTTTAATTCCAAGATATTTGCCATCCAAAAGTAATATCTAATATTATGTTTCCAGTTCTGCTAATACCTATTTTGCATTATCATGCTTGATGAAATTACAAAGAACTCTACAACTGAAGAATTGTTTTATTTTTCAAATATTTCTGTTTTGTGTTCTATGTTTTTGCTTTTTGCCTTCTACTTTTCCTACGCACCATTTAGCTAAAATCATCATAACCATTTGAAGGAATATTAATTGATGAAAATAAAATATAAATATTCTGTAATTTTAGAGTTTACAGAAGAGTTGAATAATAAAAGGAATAAAAGAGAATTTGGAGTCTCCTGATTTCAAGAGCTGGTATGTGAGCTCTACTTCTGTGGATAACATGGTAATCAATTCAGCTAAGATGGAACAGAAAAATCGGTACTTTTGAAAAAACACTCATCTGCTTTCATTACAGTCACAAATCTTGATTTACATGGAGGAAGGCAGATTAAAGTGTTTTTTGTGCTCGGGACTAGTGGAAGCCGAGTTCATGCCTCAGATTGAAAACCCATTATTCTAGGTTGGGGGATGAGTTCTTGGTGCTTAATTTTAAAGCAACTTCTTATGAATCAGATTTCTAGATCATTACTGAACAAAAACCATATTACCAGAAGTCTGGATTGTATCATTACTTCTCCTTTATCAATGACATTTACAAGTCAAAACTCTTACACTTTTGTGTAGAATCTGCAATACCAGCACATGTTGCATATATGAGAGTCTATCAGCAACATATAAAGTATGAACAAAGCTTTTAGTATCTTGACATTTCTCTTATACAGAGCTTGAATTCTTTTAAAAATTAATTTTCTTACCAATGCATGTCTTTTTCATGCCAAAAACATACTAATAATCTGAGCCACAAGAGGGCACCCAATGAGCACATGGCAGCCCAGCGCCACAAAATGTATATAACTTCGTAAAAAATACTCCAAAGTATCTTCTGTAAATATTTCAGAAAGCCTAGAAATGTTTGTTGGAATTATAAAAATTACAGCTTGTTGAGCAATGTAAATCTTTTCCCCCTCAAATGCATATGTATACACCACTACGCTCGAGTTTTGATGAAAACACATATGTATCAATCCATAGAACTACATTTTCCCTTCCACTGAGCCTTGGAAGTTATTTCTCACTGCTGTGTCCATGCCCCACATATTGTATAGTTGTTAATGTCTATGAATGGAAAGTAAGAAACCATATAATTACCAGACAGTAGATAAGTAGAGCTAGGAAGGTTGTATGAATAACGGAGGTGAAATAGTTTCAGAAAGAAACATCAGTGGAAAACTGAGAAGCAAAAGCCCTTTATCTCTCTTTTAGGCCTTGTCTATTAATTTTCTCATGCTGCTCAAAACCTTGATATATAGAATGCTGTAACCAATGAATGTAAGAGGAGAATTTAGATTTGGAGTATTTTGTGTTTCATGACTGTAATTTTGACATAATAGCATACAGGTATAAATCCAATGTGCAAGTACCTTATTACTGCATGGTGATTTTGAAGACATAATTTAGGCAGGAAAAGGCTCTTAATTGAAGAGTTGTGGCATATTTCAAGCTAAAACTTGATCAAGACCTGATAGCAGAAGCTAACTGTCCTGTTATGAATTTTCAATTCTACTTAGTAAACCTTCAGATAATATTTATTTTGTAATTTTCAAGACCCTTTGAAGCTCGGCATCACTTTTACTATTTCCTTCTCATATCACAGTCCCATGATCATACCTCAGTAGCCATTTGTCTTATTTTTGTCATTTGTACTTACATGAATTACTCTGACATATTCTACAATTCTAAGATTACTTACATAGTACACGAAGTAAATACTATGTAGTAGATATACATAGTAAAAAAGAATTAGTTTCTTGTACTTAAGGAGTTTCTTAGTGCTAATGCATCCTTATTTTACAGATTTATACAAAGAAACAAGCAGTTTTAACCTCTTGCCTCAGAGAACAAGCACACAGTCTAAAGAGAAACTAGACAAGATCTACCTTACCAGCTGTGGACTTGATCTTCCATAGATTACCCCTTCCTACACTATATGTGCCTGGTACACAAATAAGACAAATAAGACTTCTACATGTAAACAAAACCTTGTCTGGAATCAAAATTCAAGTGCTGTCTCTGTTACAATTTTAAATAAATAGGAACGGTGTGAAAACCACAGGCAATTTCTAAGGACTGATGACAAGGATTCTCAGATCTTTCTGTACACAGAAGTGGGTATCCATTTTTGTCTAGCTCAGATCCAATTCTCCAGAAGCCTACCCTGGTTTTTGATCCTTTAAAAATCTTCTCTGAGAGGTGCCTGCCTCAAACCAAATAATTGGATGAAAATCAGTAGTTCCTGTGACAGTTTATGTGAAAGAAAACGATGGCGGCAATTACTGTAAACAATGCAAAAGGCAGAACAAAAATGGAAGTCTAAAAATCCCAATAGGTAAAATGGAGATGGTCAAGAATATTCACACTGGGACTTTTACACTCTAAACCATGCCTTTCAAAGGACACTGCTGTGCAGAAAAAACGCCGTGAGAGATCATGAAAAACTAAAACACTGGCATCCATTGAAGGCAGCTACTGAGGACTGCTACCTTTACAGCAGCCCCAGACGCTTAATAAATCCTTTACTGGTAAATCCTTTTGTAAAAAGTTTATTTGCTTTATATTATCTCAGTTTCAATCAGAAAAGTACAAGTTGTTGAAAAGCAAGCAAGTAAAAAAGCTGCTTCAGAGAAATAGGACAATCAGTTCTTAGTTCTTCCCCGCCCACCCCCCCCTTATTTTTTTTTTCTTCTTTTTTTCCTTCTCTGCAAGATAAAAAGTATCGATTGTGAACAGGTAACCTTTTGGAAATGAGCTCAGTTCTAAGGAGGAAAAGGTTGCACTCCACTCGCATATGTCAGGAGATGGATTGAGGGGTGTTTTAATGATCGCAGATTATTCCTGAGAGGAGAGATGCACGTAGGAAAACAAGACTGTAAAAAGGATTTAGGAGAAACTTCCCTCAGAAGACTTCTAACTATCCTTTTATATTTCTGGCCTCTCATATGTAAACAGCTGCTTCTAGTCTAGGTTACCTTACTTCTATCGTCAGCGTGCAGTACCGGCACTGCAGCGCGGTCACTAAACGCAACACGGCAGCTGCGGCTCCGGGCCGCGTTCTGTGCGGCCGGGCCCGGGGAGGCGCGGGGTGCGC
>JAHLSL010013295.1:288352-322796 GCA_025920805.1 Petroica traversi | reverse complement strand
GGGAGCTGGCCGGGCCCTCGGGCGGGCGGTCTGGGCTAGCGGGGCATGCCAGGGGCAGGGACAGTTCGGGGGCCCGGGCGGGGAAGCCGCGCCTCCCCCTGAACTCCCCTCGTGACTCCGCGGAAAAGTTCGCTTGCTTACGTTTAAAGTGTGCATAGGTGGAGGGTTATCTGCAAAGTGTTTCTTTCGGTTTGTCTGAAAAACTGCTTATCGTTTCTTCTCTGTTTCGACAGCTAACCGCGCTGGAATTGTCCTAATTTTGCCTTCAAATGTGTATATATATGAAGTGTTTGTTAAAGAAAGTATCTGTGTGAGTTGTAGTTGGAAATGCAGTGAATCAGGGCGAGGTGGCCAGCTCGAAGTGGGTGTTAACAGTGTTAACAGTGTCTTGGTCAGAAGTCAAAATGAGGAAATGGAGAAGGTAAAAAAGCCCAGCCAAGTGCACTGGTAGAAAGCCTTCAGCTCCTTAAAGTAAAAGCGGATTGGAGAGGAACAATGTCCAAATGAAAGGATCAAAAGGTTTGCTAAGCTGGAATTGTATTCTGCAACAAATTGGAAATCTATTCCAAGAGCAACCAATAAAAAGCACCATAAACTAAGGTCTCATGTACATTAGAAAATCAATTGCTGCGTCTTCAGTTTGATTGTTCTGCACAAAGAGAACATCTATGCTCTGGAAACCTCGACTGATGTGTTTATTTGTGAGTCACAGCAAAGTAAATCACGAAAACATGAACCTCCTGGCACTCTAATGCTTAGCTCTGTGAGACATACTCAATGGGCCTCCTCAGTTTGCCAGATGAGTCTCCTTTCTTTTTCCCCTTCTATTTTGCTAAATACTTTGCTTTTTCATTCTATTCCAGTTCAGATTTTCACTGCTCTAGTATAAATGCGCTTTTGTGGATGTGGGTGTTTTAACTGATTTACATTGTTTTGTGCCCTTCCTTTCTTGTCCCCATCTATAGAAACAACATGGCACTTTTATTTCTAAACCATTATTTTGCTGCTTTCTTTTTCCACTGAGTGGAGGGTATCCTGATCATTGATCATGGCCATAATTTTCTACATAACTCATAAACTTAGGACTGTCTTGCAGGTGAAGTATAGCTCTCTGTTTTATTAGATGCAGAGGCTGAAGTGAGTGATTCTACCCAAGGAATCCCCAGTCATCACAGGGAAATACAGCTCAGGAGTCCCGAGATATTTTTGTACATGTGTATGTATATGGATGTTCTTTAGTATGGAACAACCAGAACAACTTGTGATATGAAAGCATGCCAGATTAATTAATTACTTCTCCAGGCTTGCTCTTACACTTACAGCAGCATAATCCTAAAAAGGAATTACTTGAGAGGAAACCACACGTTGCTGTCTGTGGTCTTTTATAGCTGACAAGCAAATTCTTGCTGAAATAGGGTGTCATCCACAATTCACACTTGCATGGTTAAGCTCTGAGTATGGATTGGGTAGTTGAGGAACAGACTCTGCAAGGAAGGTGATTTCTGTAGTGTGGAAAAGCCACTGGACTGCAAGTGAGGGTTATTGATAGAAAAACAGACTGTGTGGCACTCTACTTGGAAAAACGCAGTAGTCATTCATCAAGCACATAAATTGTATTTCTAGTAACAGTGCAAAGCCTTTTTATCAGAAGGCAACATATGACCATACAGAGAAGTGCAAGTTGTGTCCTTGCATCTTGTGCATGAAGGTGTGGGTTTAGTGAAGTGTTCCACTGTGAAAATGAAAATTACTGTTAGAGCTTTTTAAAGGTTGTTTAGATTGTCTCTCATCACTGCTGATATACTCCTGTCTGATACCATGTTTCAGTGCTTAACAAACTTTGTTTTTTGCTAAGGAAGGGGGAATTCTCAGTAGAGAGATACATATATAATTTATGGCCCAGAACATTATTGCAGTAAGTTGGACCAGAACCCTGCGCCTGCCTGTTGCCAGTACATCAGAACAATATCATGTAGTTAGTATGTCAGTGTCAAGGTACTACTGCAAACACTTCATTGAAGAAATTCCAGTCTCTTTTCTTTGTGTTGTCTATCTTCTGTTTGTAATGAAGAAGTAAGCCAAAATGGTGATGAAACTAACAAAGTTGTTCGGATAAGTTGTTTTTGATCTTGGGACAGGGGGCCCACACGGAGGCACAAATCAGTATTGGTAGACTTAAATTTAAAATTCAAAGTTGGTCTAACATAAATTATTTTTTCTCTTTTGTTTCTCACATTTCAGTAGGAATACTCTGCTGAAGTTCATCTCATCTAAAAGCTCTGAGCATCCCTTGGGGCAAAAGCCTATGTGTCATTCTTCTGATAAAGCTGCCTTTTTTACCTTTAGCATTCAATGATCTATCCACTAACTTTAAATTACAACTATAATTTAAATTAAATTAGTGAATGTAGTGTTTTCAGTACATGCCTATGTTGTGGTTTCATTCAAACATGTGCTGTCAGTATTGAAAATACCTCGGGCCATCAAAACTTCTGTCCTGGTGCCATCTTAATTCTGACAAATTGGAAAGTTTTACTGTTAGAAATTATCTTTTATCTTAATATGAACAAAGTGCAATATGTTGTACATACCATGTGCAAATGTTGTTTCTCATTAGCTAATACAGTGTACAGCTAGTATCCACTGCAGTGAAAGAAAATAGAAAATATAAAATTATATGAAACTTTGGTCTGCTTCTGTGAGGTAGCTGTATATGTTTGGGACAAGAGAAATGAGGAAAGGAGGTTTTTCTAATCTCTGCGTAGTGTTACAATATGTACGTAAGAAACTGATTTCTTACTGGTGTTGACTAAACTGAAACTGTTCTTGAATAAGAGATTTTATAACCACTGAATGATACTAGTGCTAGCCTTTTCTATTTAATTCTGACTAAAGAGGCAAATAGGAGTTGTTTTTTTGGTATGTATTGCTTTTAAATCCTTTTGGTTAGTTAGATGAATGAAGTGGATCTAGTGTTCAGAGAATGGAATTTTTGCATTCATTCTGTTAAGCATCTCAGAAACTAAATAATTGAAAGATCTTACATACCTGGGATGAGTCAGTGTCTGAACCTTCTTGTGTGGAAAGGGCTCTGTTGCATGGCTGGAGATGCCTGTTGCTCTCCTTCCTCTTTTCTTCTTTCATACTTGAAATAGCATGTGAGGTATTCCTTTATACAACTTTCATATTTATGTTTTAAGAATGTATTTGTGTGTCCAGGTTGGTAGGTTGACACTTATCTTTGAACTGATTGTATTCTAGATATTCATATGGCTCATATGTTTCAAAAAAAAAGAAAAAGGATTAAAAACTTGAAATAAAAACTTTATTGCTCTGCAGAGTAATAGAAACAGCCTGCAGAGAATTCTTTGCCCATAACAGAAGTTTTCAGCAGAAAATTTGTAAGACCCAATGGGTTATGAAAATCTTACGGACAAGCCGAATCCAGCATGTGGGCCTCAAGCTGTTTCTCCATGTTATAGGTTGATGGACTCCATGCAGTAAGTACTGCCTACCTAGAACCTCAAAATCTCCTGTTTAGAGAAATACTAGAAATACATAAATGATACGCATCATTAATAAATATTTTTATAGTTACATTATGGTTTATTATGTTATTATTGCTCTAAGTGGAGGAATGAAAACTTGAACCACCTTTGAACATCTAAGAGTACCTGGGCAGCTAATTAGTAACACAGAATCCCTGTTAATTGCATATATTAGGGTACAACTATAGTGGCCTACAGCTAATTGCAGGTGGACAGAGGATATTCGTCTATATTAATTGCATTTTAAACAGAACTTGCCTGCATGTAAAATTAAAATAGAATAATCCTTGGTTCTTGGAAAATATACAATTTCAGCAATAAAACTGGTTATTGCGTTATCTGATAAAATGTAAAAACTTAGAGGTGAACCACAGAAGTAACATCAGTAGATGTCAATTGTTAAGTACAGTATTGAAGCAGATGGCAAAATTTATAACACACATTTTCAACTTTACTGATTTGCATCTTTAAACTCTATTCCTGCCAAGCAAAATACATTTGTAATTTATTAGGTTTTTTTTTATTGCAGATCTGGCTTACATGTTTTGTTGAGCCATTCGTCAGAAAACTCGGCAGTGCTGCAAAACTCATTTTTCTTTGCAGAGATTTGAGGCCTGTTTTGCAGAGAGCTGAAGGTGGTGATTTCATTAAGATACTCATTCCCCAATTCTCTGTGCAGAAGACTTTTCCAAACTCATCGGAGCTAAAAACTTGCTTTCAACAGCTGCCAGAGGTGTTCTTGGAGTCTTAAATTGATCTAGTTTTGTCTTGGCATATACTGTTCAACCAGTCATGGAGAGATTGTACATAGATTGCCATTTGTGAAATTCTTGGAGGAGACTCCAGCTCTAATATTCAAACTTGATGCATCCACTAGCTCATTGGCACAACTGCTTTCTTTCTCCATCTGTTAAAATGGCCCTATGCCCACCAATATGTTGGTATGCCAGTTTCAGTAGGATGTACAACCCAGCAAAGATGAATGGTTTGGATGAATCTACAGGACAAAATCGGAACCCGCTAGTCAGTACAAGGAGAGGAACTAAATGCAGTATGCAAACGTGGTCATGCTATTGCAGAACACTTCTCTGAAATCTGTCAGATCTGATGGGAAGTGACACACAGTGAATATATTCTTATTGCCATGCACTTGGCACATATGAAGATGCAAGCAATGAACTGTTGATTTGCTGTAGTTCCCTGTAATGTAGTCACTTTATTTTTTGGGGCTTTTTTATTTGCTCAGAAAGACAAGCTTTACAGCTTAAGGTCTTCACTGTGGTTTCTGCATATTTACTGTGTTTTCATGTATTTGCCTTAGATACTTACTTTGATCTGCATTCTGAATGGTATTAAATAGACATATCTACAGCTGTTACAAGGCTGACACTTGCAAGAAATTCCACATGTTTTTTGTTCTGCTTTTTTTGAAGGCTGTCCTTGTCTGTGTCACCTTTTGATAGTTTTGATACTTGGAAGAAATCACAGTTATTTTGGCCCTTCTGCCAGAAGATGAACAGCATTGTAATGCTGAAACCTGGACATAACATGCAAATATACCAAATACACCTATGAGTATGTTCTGGCAGCACCACCTCTGTGGTGGTATCTTTCAAAGAAGCCTTTTCTCACCATTTTTGGGAAAGCTGGAAACACAAGGAGTTGGACTCAATGATCCTTGGTGGGTCCCTCCCAATTGAAATGTTCTGATACGCTTCTCACTTTCCTATAATCCCTTCGCAACTATCAAATGCTGCGAACTGATCTACAAATGTCTGCAAATTCTGAGCAGGAGCCTCCAGACAGGCTCTAAGTTGACACTACCATTTAAGTGGCAGCACCACCCCCGATGATGCTCTTTCAGAAACCTGTCTTCCAGTGAGGAAGGCTTCTCTCTGGCAGAAGTTTCCCTGCAGTATCGGTGGTGTGGGTACTATCAGAAGAGTTGCAAGACTGAATCTTTTCATCCTTTCAGACAACCTTTCTTGTTGCTGGGTGAAATAATGTCTGTAACTACACTGCTGGCAACAGATAATCTTAGATTAAATCACAGTCCGATCCAGAAAGGTTTTCAAGCTACTTTGGCATACTAGCTGTTATCTGGTTAGAGCTTTTGAAATGTAGGTAGTTTACATATCTGCACTGATTGTGGTGGTAGCGGCAATTTGCAGGTGTTGATGCACTGAGTTGTTCAAGTATTGTTCAGGTACTGTCTATTCACACCAAAGAACTGGGAGATGCTTTATTTAGTTTTAACTTTATGCTTTCCTGTTTTCCTCGATGAGAAGGAAAGACTGCCTAACCATCCAGATTGCAAGTGCTTTAAGAAATTAGTGGCAAAGTAACAATTAAAAGAGTTATGCATCTGGTCAGACTATAACTGGTTTTCTTCTCTGTGACTCTCACTCTTACAGGATACTATAGATATCCTGGTTTCCCTCATATCTCTAGTCTGTCCTTTAAAACTATTGAGTTTGCTTTAGGGGTAGTGTGCTTCTTTTTCGGATTGAAAAATGATGGCTGAAAAAGGAATAAATTTAAGCCATAGAACAGCTACACTCTTTAAGCCATAGAACAGCTACACTCATAGTCATATGATTCAGGCTTCCTTGAAGCAGTAGTTGAATTAGTGTTGTGAATTAGAGGTAAATCTAGTATTATAATGGAAGAGGATGGTAGTACTGAGCAGCACCACAAGATGTCATTCAAACAGTTCGTGGCATAGACCAAAACACAGTGAAACTCAGATTTCTTAATTTCCTGCAAGAAGTAAACCCTAGATTAACAAAATTAACTCAAATTGGAACATGTATTTGCCACCAGTTAAGCTTCCGTGTTTTATGGGTCTGAAATAAACTTGAAGTTCCTCTTTAAATGATAATTCAGACTTGTTTAGAGTTTGCACAATAGTATGCCCTAAAATAAATCAATTTATTTTGAGGATTTTGCACTACTAGTAAAATGTCAAGAAAAATGATATATTTTCTGCTTCAAACTTGGTAACATTCAGAGTGTTTTGAATTTTATGTTGAAGGCGAAAAACGACCAAACAAAAAAAATTAGTATCCTGTGATTAAAAGTATGTCCTGCCAACCTAAGTCACTTGAATGCATGAACAGTGCAATTGATATTGTGTAACTGAAAGTATGCAGTGGATGGAAAACTTAAAACAAGAAATGCATTGTTAAAACTCAACTGAGTGAAGCTTTTGTAACTTCTGTTCCATGAGAGCTTTATTCCCTAATACCAAAACTGGTGAAGTTTGCTTCCTCCCCAGTGGTAGATTTGTTTGCCATTTCCTGTGTGTTACCTTGCAGTGCTATAGAGCTGTCCTATGAAGACCTTCTGTCTCACCAGGGTTTATTGGTTTGTAATTCCCTTTCCTTTCCTTGAGGGGATTACAACTGTTCCCAAGGTTATTCTTGCATTGCTAGTTGGGCTTCAGTTGCAGTTTTGATACTCATGAATCTTCTGCTTTATTATCAAAGAAGGCTTATGATTAGTAGATAACTTCTTTCAGTAACTGACATGTCAGAACTGCATAAAAACCTGAAAATCTATGGGCTTAATCTTACAGCGTTGCTAAAAAGAATAGAAAATAAATGTGCATTTTACCAGAGTGGAGCAAGTGTTTTCTTAATAATAGTTGTTCAGAACATGTCTATGCAGTGCCAAATGACATCATGCATATTCTGAATTAATATTTAGGTATAACTAAAAGTTTGTCATAGTTCCTATGGGCAGACAACTTAAGTGACTGAGAGAGAGGCTGATATTTATTGCTGACATGGCTCAGTGATGTGTAGTTATGCCTTCCTTTTCTTTCCTGTAGAATTGAGTAACATTGCACATCTTAACCTCAGCAAGATGCCAGTTTTAGTGACCTAGTGTGTGCTGACAGTTTTATGGCATATACAGAATTTTTCTTTAGATGCACTTAGCCATAATCAATGTGCAGAGTAAGGTGATCGAGGTGTTTTTTGGCATAGACTCCAGACTGTTAGAGCTGTTTGGAATTATAATCTCGAGACTGTCAAGATCTTAGGTTGTTTTTTTGACTTTTCTTTTGTTCCTTACTCTCCACATGCTTACCACGCCCCCCACTGACACCATCCCCTTTTATCTTGGGGCAGTTGTAAGGATTGTGGCTTATTCCTTTTTTAATGGCAGGGGAATGGAGGACAAAAGAAAGGAAATGAGAACTAGAAAAGTTTAACTGGTGTTTTTTGTTTACTTTCTTATAGTAACATCTATAAGATTAATCCAAACTGGTAGGTCTGTCGCTGAGCCTATAATATCCATACCTTTCTGTATCTACAAATGGTATAGGTATGAAGAAAGCAGTGTTTTTGTGCAGGAAGAAAAAAGTGGTGTGTATCTTAAATGCTCCAAGTGTAAAATACAAACACTTGGAAGAAAGTTAGAAACCAACTACCTCCGCTTAACTTTCAACCAGTGTTTCAAGGAGAGGATATTATTCTGAATGTATTTTGTGATGTCCATCATACTGTGTCATTGCAGATACTTGCCATGAAAGTTAGGGGATGAATTTGCATTTCTAGTTCACACTCCTTTAGCTTTCAAATCTAATACTGAGGAATCAAGCCTGTGGTGGTAAAGATTACAAAGGCAGCTGGGAACTGATTTCTTAATATATTAGTAATTGACGTGTTGCCACTTATGGTAGATGCTATACAAATGCTAAAGATCATATTTCATAGCACTCTTGAATATGAGTATAATATTTCTAATCATAGTCTATACCAGTGCTTTCAGCTTCCAACTTTTGAGGACAATGGGCCTATATTGACATAGATGTTAAGACACTGGATTATGGCTTGGGAACTCAAGGGAAATCTTGTTGAGTTCTTAGAATACGTCATTGGGCAGTCAAGTGGGAATCCTCTCGTTTTTCTGTTTTTTGCTCTTGAAAAGTCAGTTTACTTCTTCTTACTGCTAGGGAGACTATATACTCTGGCAAAAGTTTGGTGTTGTTTTCATCTGCTGTTGTTGGGACCATTATGTTCCTGCTTCGTATAGCTCCACATCATTTGCCAATGCTTCTTTAAAACCTGGTGTCGCTCCTGAAGCAATAAAGTTTTTATTTCAAGTTTTTATATGTACTAACTCTGTAAGAGTAGAATCTCTCACAAAGTCTTAGCATGGAGATGCAAAGGTATTGATGGCAGCTGAGGATTGCTTGCATTTTCCTGAGCCCCTGGCAAGTGGAGATAAGCGATAAAGAAAGTATTTTTCTAGGACTGTGTACTGAGGAACTGTCACCTCAGCATAACTAATGAGTATAGAAACATGAATCCTAGTGTGACTGCAAAGCTTACATTTGTGCTTTCTATTCTGAGGGATTGTACTTAAGGATTTAAATTTCCTTGAAACTTCTTAATGATCAAAAGATGAAAATACTTCTACTGTACAATAAACTGCATTACAAAGGATTGAAATGCATTTGCTTTTCCCATTGTTCATTGAGGCTGCTGATAAGAGTTGTTTTTGGAGGGAAATGACCTTTGAAATCTGCATACAGTATTTGTTTCTGGAAGTTAAAACAGCAAGGGAGCGGGTATCCTGTTACTTTGTAAGATTTTCTCCTTTTTGAGTAGACCTCATTCTTGGCAGGCAAGCTTGGTTGAATGCAGTAATTTTTTTTTTGTTGGTTTTTTATATACTCCACTTAAAAGAATGGAACCAAACTCCACAATGCTGGGCAAAATAATTGAGGTGTCTTGCACTATTAAGTCTGCTCTTAAAGGGCAGAACTTTGAGGTTACACTGAAACCATACCTAACTGTAGAAGAAAAAAGGCTTGCTGCTGCTGGTGATCCAAGTGGATGTATGGAGCAATATTTTACTCTGTAAGTATCTAATGTTTGCTAATCCTGGATTATAATTTGTTAGAAAATATTTTTTAAAAATCCAAACAAACCATCAATTCAAGTAACAATTAATTTCCAAATGGGTTCATCAAGAACTTGTTTAATTCCTATTTTTCTTTATTTTTTCCCCTGCTGCTTTTCTCTTATGGAAACAAGGCTGGCTGAAAACAGATCTTCACATATAAATTTCTGTGATTGATATCTTTCTAGCTAACGGTTCAAAATGTTTTTATTTGAAGTGTATGATAGAATATTTTCTGTAAGCATTTAGAAGTACACATCTTAAATCCATGTTTTTATTTTTTCTTGTTACTTGTTACATTCTGGAGACAGTCTTCAGCATGTACTTGGATCTTGTTCTGGGTAACTTCCTCTGTTTTTGTTACTTGATCCTCAAGTTCAAATTATTATTTCTACATTTTCTACTTTGTTGACATATTCTTATTTTTCCTTTTTTTTTTTGTATGTCTGTTAATTAGTATTCTGCCTTCTGTTGGTTAACGAATCTCTTACTTTTCATGATAACTGGTGCACATGCTCACCCTTGCTCTTATTCTGGGTCAGTGGTTTCTTAAGTTGGTGGGCTGTGGTCACAGTTTCCCCCTGCCAGAATTGCCTTTTGGAGCTGATTCCCCCTGTTGCTGAGTTGTCTTTATTAGTTTCCTCCTTGTCTTGGGGGTTCTGCAAAACGTTTTTGTGGCCCGTAAGTCTGGCGTTCTTTGTCCACTCTCGGGAGTGCATCCTTTTTCCCAAGTTTTGCTAACCTCACCTGAGGTCTGAGATTGTTGAAACATGTCAATCCCTAAACCGTCACAAGGCAATTCTGCCGACAAATAATTTGTCTTTCTAATGTACAGACCTCCCTTTGAGCTTGCTTGTTAGCTGCTATCCATTTCATAGATTGACTCTCATTTGTTGTTGATTAGGCTTGAAAGTGTGCAAAGATTAAATATCAAAGAACATTTTTTCTTAAGAAAAGTTTTACATATTTCACGTTTTGCAACAGTAAGAAACTGGAAGCAGGAGCATAGTACTAAAAGCAAATTTCTAAATCAAGTCCTGTAACTTTTCTCACCATGTCATGCAGTTTCTTGCACAGGTAAGAATTAAGACTTAAGCTGAAAGAATTAGAGGCTTTGGAATTTCTGTATCCAGCTAGAGAAAAGTCTCAGGCAGGGTACTTCAAGCTGATCAAAAAGAAATGAGACCTACTTGGCATCCTATGAGGAGTAGGTGAGCCAAAAATTAAATCCACACTACTCTTTCTAAAAAGTTAATTGCAAATGTAACTATACAGAGAGATTGAAAGGTAAATAGCCCAAATTAGTAACGATATTTTATGTACAGCCCCAAACTAACAAATACTTTATTTCTGATATAAAAAACAAGCATATAGATCTGAGGGGAAATGTGGAGTGACTAAAAAGAAGTGTGATGATTTAGAGATGAATACAAGCATCTTCAAGTAAAATCAGAAAAATACAGTTTAATGTAGAGAAAGATGTGCCTTTATCCTGGAACAGGAATGTGGACAATAGGAAAATATCTGTGGCATCACAGCATTGATTATTTTTAACAGACCTATCAACTTGGAGTAGAGTTACAAGAAGGAGGTACATTGGATGTTATCGCTTGCCATGAAGAAGGTATCCAGCTATGGACTTACTAAGCCAGTCTTGGCAGAATGCAAAGCTACAGGACAAAATTGAATGGGACATATAATTTAAATGACCAAAGTACACAACCAAACAAATGTGGCAATAGAATACTGACCCAAAAGATCTTTGAAAATGTCCAGGAATAACTAAAGACAGTAAAAACCTTTGAGTGTGATGCAGACAAAATAGAGAGTTACCAGTGATATTTGGGAAATGGTACTAAAGCAGGCAAGGAAATTGAATGCTTCCTTTTAATTTTTTTTTTATTTAAGATAATAATTAAATATTGAGCTGTCAAGTGAAGCCAGTGTTTACAACATAGAGAATCTGTAATAGGTTGTTCCAGTTATTTAATTAAACACTTGGTTTTGAAAAAGGAGTTAGACCTAAACTGTAAGTTGCATGTAGGTATCCTGAATTTTACATGTCTTACCTTAGTAGGAAATACATTGGTTGTTTTGTTGGGGTTCCAGTTCTTTTGTGGATGTATACAGAAATGTGGCAATGAGGATTTCTCATGGAGAGGCATGAAGCAGATGCAGTATTGGTTCTGAAAACATGAGGAAATCTCAGTGACTCTGTCCCTTGCAAGTAGGAAAAATAGTCTTTAAAGGTTTATGACTGAATGAATGACAATATTTTGTCTCATTCTAACTAATTCCAGCTTTGGCTAACACCCGTTTCTCCTTCCCATATATATGAAATTCTAAGGGCAGTGATAAATCAGAATGTGTCTTAAGTTCTGCATTCACTTTTGAAATCTTGCCTGGATATATTTAGTCTGGCTGAGATGGAATTATTTTCCCTTTCAGCAGACTTCATCATGCTGTGCTTTGTGTTGGTTGTGAGAAAGGTGTACCGGTAGTGGTGAAAGCTACACCAGTGTTGTAGCTACTGCTGAGCAGTGCTGACACAGCAGTCAAGACTGTCTCTCCAATATCTGCCTTTACCAGTAGCCTGGGAGTGGGCAAGACCTTGAAGGATGTGTAGCCAGGACTCCTGACCCAGACAGACCAAGGGGATTGTCCATACGGTATGATGAGTGGTCATCAATAAAAGCTGAGAAAAAGGAGAAGGGATGGGCGTTTTTTCTGATGATATTGGTCTTCCAGAGCAGCTGCTATGTATGCCAAAGCACTATTTCCTGGAAAGTGGCTGGACATCGCTTGCTGATGTGAAGTAGAGAAAAAATCTTTTGTTTTCCTTTGCTTCTGCATGCAGCCTTTGCTTTTGCTTGATTAGACAGTCTTTTCTTGATACATGATGTTTTTTCATCCTATTTTCTCACCTCCATCTTGCTTCAGGAAGGGAGTAATAGAATGGCTTGGACCTTGTGTCCAGCTATGGTATATCCACTGTGTTGCCTTTCACTTGTGTGAAAGTTCACAGGGTTGGTAAACTTGGAAAGTCTTCAGAGTTCTTTGGAATATTGCAGGTGTCTCTTAAGTTTCTATTTCCTTGTATCTTTCAGTAATCTGGCAATCCAGGTCTTACAAAAATCTGATTCTTCAAAGAATCTTTTTTGTAAACTTTCATAGTCTCTAAGTGCAGTTAGACTGTGATCAGTTTACATCTAACAAGCCAAGCAGGATGAGGTTTCTTGTTAGTGACAGTCAATGAAAAGCTGTATCTACTAGAGAACATTCTTATTAACTCGGTATTTTTGTGGGAGAATTTTATTTCAGCTGTAAAAAGTGCTTGGACACTCTGTGTCTAATCATCAGGCTGTCTTAGTCTTACAGCTTGTGGAACATATTACAGATCTGAGGCTTTTAATCATGAGGACAGAGGATAGCAATTTACAGTCTAGAAAGGCAGATAGAAGCCCAATATCATATCCCTGATTCTTGGTGAAATTCAGATCATATTGAAGTCTGGACTTTTCAGTGACTTACATAAGCTGATAATATATTGTAACACAAATATGTAAACTTCTAGTTATTGCATCTGGCCCTCCCTGGGGGAGAAGTGAATGAATTACTGGTTTAAACTAAACTCTTCTTGTGCCTCAAGATTTCAGCCTTCAAGACAGGTTCAGCTAACAGTAGATTGAAGTTGCATGGTGTTACATTATGGTTAGAATCGAATACGTTCTTTTGCTAAACACTTCATTACACATACAACGTGTTAGTAAATACCGTTTAAAAGTGGGCAAGAGGGAGCAGTGCTTCACTGTAAGTTGCTGAACTGATGAAAGAATATAAAAATTGTGTTCTGGTTTTATTTTTTAGTTTTTCTAATTGGTGCTTTACTGTATTTCCACTTTAGAAATGAAGACCTTAAACAAATGTTGGAAAGCAGTAAAGATTCTGCAAAGCTGGATGCTATGAAAAGGATTGTTGGGGTATGTGATTTCTTTTGTTGTTCTTTCTATTTGTTCAGGGATATGGGAGTTTATTATTATTTTTATTTCTTGGGTGGGAATAATGCTTTTCTTTTACAGATCCTGTACCAGGTCAGCACTTAAGTCTCTAAATGATTTTTAAAAGTTGTGGTGATGAAATGATAAAATTCTTAACTTAGAATTTTATATTAAAAAATCAGTGTATCTGGATATATTATGTTGTATGCTTTTAAAATATTTATCTAACATTGCCAATATGTCTGTAAGCAACTATTTTCAGTGAGACCTTGAGTAGGAAATGGCTCCTGAAGGGAAGCTTCAAATTCATCAGACTGGAAACAATAGAAGTTTGCAGAAATACAATGACAAGTTGCACTTACTATTTTTATTATATTGTATTGCATGAGAATTTTCTTTTTTATTGAGCATGATGACTGAATATTTGGTTACGTATTTCAGGTGAGTGTGTACCCATAGAGGTGATTATTAAATGTTTAACCTGATTGTATGTTTAAACCTATAAAAAAGACTTAATTAAGTTGATAGTATCCTATTATTTCTTCTTAAAATTGTTGGAAAAATGTGCTAAGAAGATTGTTCAGTGTTCACTTGATTTCTTTGTTTTGGGGCTTTTGAATTTGTTTTCTGTCGTTCTTTCTTCAGTCTACTCTGCATGTGTTTTTTTGTTTTATTTCGTTTTTGCATACTTAATCCTTTCCCGAGTATGTACCAAAGGGAGTAGGTACAGGTGGTGTCATGTGATTGTGTTCTTTCCTCTGACTCCAGAGCTGGCTTCTTTTCCCTTCTTGATCATCCAGTGACAAGAATTTTACTCAGGATGGTTGTGTTTTTGCCTGTAATCCCCTAGTCCTGCCAGAGACATGAGTTACCTGTGAGATCTGGGTAACCTATCAACCGTTATTTCATAATGTCATTCTTGGTTTTGGGAAAGGTTTTTTGATTCATCTTCTCCAGTATGATTTGGGCTTTCTCAGGGTTTGAGCAATGAGAGTCTGGCATACAGATGTGCTGTTGAAAAATACCACGACCTTTATAATTGCCATGGTAAACTTACATTCTTCTGCTTCCCTCAGAAAAGACCTTTTTTTTCTGGTAATTACTGTGGGCAGGAGGGTTGTGGAAGGTTGCCTCTTATTCCCTTGGTTTTCTGTTTTAAACAGTTGACAAAATCTTTTTCTGTATTTGGTAACTGTTGAAACTGAATGAAGATGTGTATGTATGTATATGGGGAGAATTAGAAAACGTTAAATTGAATCAGCTTTAAATTTTAAACCAAGGCTTTACTGTGTTGATTTTTTTTATTTTCCTTTTTTCCTACAAAACATGCTATCATTACAAATGACTGTGAAATGAGCAAAATCTCATTTTAAATTTTAAATACCTACCACTGCTGAACATTCAGGAGAGTTCTTAACAGCTTCTTTAATTTTCTGGAAGTGTGTGATACCGTGAAGCTGGAGATGTGTAGTTAACAGTGATAAATGTGATCCTTGATGGACTTACACTGTAGTGATGAGGCTCAAGAGGTCTTCAACAAGGGAAGGCAAAACAAATTGGGCACATTCTGTCTTCTGCTCTCCATTTTCCAATTCTGAGAATTCCCTCCAGTTTCCAGTTCCGGGTTTCTGTCCTTTTTTAAGCTAATAGTCCTTGGTTTCTCTTCCTGTTCTAAGCACTCTGCAGTGCAGGAAGAGCGCTACTTCCCTTGCTGAGCTACTGCTGCTTGAAGTAGAAACAGCTTTTTAGCTTGCAAGGCTGCCATTACTTACCACAAGTGAGTTGTTTGATTTACTGGATCCTCTGTTTTCAGTTTCTTTCGTATCTTCAAGGTATTTGCTGTTTCCTGTGTTATGTTTAAAGTGTGTTTCACACCAGATACCTGGCACCAACCTCTGGTTTACATAACAAACTCAAACAATGAGCTTTACACGTCAGGGCTGGGACATGGCACAATATGAGCATGAGGCCTTGTAATGGTGGTGATAATGTTCCTGTGGAGCACAAAGGTGCTTCTGTGCTTACCTACAGACAGGAGCTTGCCTCTCTGAGGGATATGATGTGTTTTTCAGAGATGAAAGGCTTCCTCTGGCCTTATTATTAAAGGAAAAAGGAACTCCATTGTCAGCGTATTGTTTAACATGTCTCACTTATTTTCAAAGTTTTATACTTGAAAAAACTATGCGTACAGAATCCACAACTTCTCAGGCCAACCTGTTCTGGTGCCTCAACACCCTCACAATATTTTTTTCTTAACATCTAGTGTAAACCTACCCCCTGTCAGCCTAAAGCTGTTATCCCTTGTCCTGTCATTACCTGCCCTTATAGAAGTCCGTCTCCATCTCTCTTTTGGCCCCCTTTACGTACTGAAAGGTGCTAAAAGGTCTGCCCAGAGCCTTCTCTTCTCTAGGCTGGACAACCCTAACTCTCCCAGCCTGCCCTCACAGGAGAGGTTCTCTAGTCCTCAGATCCTTATTGTGGCCTGCTCTAACATATCTGGTTTTCCTGTCCTGAGGACTGCAGAACTGGATGGAGTTCTTCAGGCAGGGCTTCTGGCAGGAGCTCTGGGGAGACCTTATAGCACCATGTAAAGGAGTCTCCAAAAAGCTGGAGAGGGGCTTTCTAGTAGAGCCCCTCTCCAGCTTTCTTGTAGACTCCTTTGCATGGTGCTGGAAGGGGGGGGGGGGGGTGGTTTTAAACTAAAAGACAGTTTATTTAGATTAGCTACAAGGAAGAAGATTTTACAATGATGGTGGTGAAACACTGGGGCAGATTGCCCACAGAGATGGTGAATACCCCATCCTTGGAAACATTCAGTGACAGGGCTTTGAGCTATGAACACTTTGAAGATGTTCCTGCTTGCTGGAGGGGGTTTGGACTAGATGACTTTCAAAGATCACTGTTCTATGATTTCTTAGTGAGATTTTGTGTTTTCTGATTAACTTGATGTTTGGCTGGCTGAATCCTCACCTTGAGCAAGACACAGAGATTCTCAGAGCTGGGAGTACTCTGGGTCTATATTCAGGAGCACTAAACCTGATGTAACTTGATATAACGTGATCCTGTAATTCCAAGGTTTGCAGTTTGGCCATAAGGTACTGTTAGACATTCTACTAGAATTATATCTAAGCAGAACATTGTGCAGCTATGTTTTATTTCTTCTTATGTGTCTGGTTTCCTACAAATAATTTCCTTCTTAAGCTGTTTGTACACAAACTGAAGCTAAACCTGGATTTTAATATTTGTCTTTATTGTGACAGTTTTATTGTTTGTGACATGTCTTGTTCATGATCAAACATGAAAACTTCCTTTAAAAAAAATTTGGTGGTTTGGTTGATCTTCCTTTTACTGTGTGGCTTTTGTATATTCTTTTTTGTTCTGTATAAATATTTTATGGCCTTCTGTGTTTAACTTGCTATGGAAAATAACATTGTTTTGTTTTTAAAGTTTATGTTTATTTTTATTTTTCTCCTTGGTTCCTTTGCAAACCACAGCTGTTCCAGGGAAAAGAAGTGGAACTTAAGCTTGTTTAACTTGCTATGGAAAATAACCTTGTTTTGTTTTTAAAGTTTATGTTTCTTTTTATTTTTTCTCCTTGGTTCCTTTGCAAACCACAGCTATTCCAGGGAAAAGAAGTGGAACTTAAGCTTGTATAACTGCTTGGGTTTTGTTGGGTTGTTGGGTGCCTTTTTTTTCCCTCCAGCTCCCGAATGGTAATTCTGCAGGGCTTTTCAGATTAGCAACATCTTTTTTTTATATAATTTTGAAAGCATTGAAAATTATTTACTGTCTTAGATGTTAAAGTCCAGTTCATGGATTCCACTCCAGCAAACACATAATCAGCCAGCACCAAAGTTTTTGTTGTATGGATTGTATCTAATAATTAACAAAAACCCCACATATTTATCCTCAATTTCATAGAAATGAGATTTGAAATACAGATCTGTAATAAATCAACAAAACCCAAACCACATTCTAATAAATCATAATGTTACATTACTAAGATTTGTCTCTTCTTTTTTTTTTCAGATGATTGCAAAGGGAAAAAATGCTTCTGAACTGTTTCCTGCTGTTGTAAAGAATGTTGCCAGTAAAAATATTGAGGTATTCCTCTAACTTTTTAAACATACTGTTAAGGAAAATCTGCTTCTCAAAATTTTACTTAATTATATTAGACTTCAACGTAAACGGTAAAATCTCTAGTATCATTAGTGGAACTTCTAAGAAGTCTTTTTCAATAACAGCATTATGATAATAATTTTATGTTTAAATAAAGAAAACATATTGAGTAATTTGGAGGAAAGAATAGTAGCTCTTTACATTAAAAAAATTCCTTAATTTTAGAAAGTATGATGGTAATGATATGAAGTATCATTATGATAGTATGAAGTATAGTGGTAATGGAGAAAAAATATTCTAGTTTATTTGAAGTGTGGTGCTTTTTGCAAAGCTTGGGGTTGTGCAACATTGTGTTTTGAAACATCTGTTGCAGATCGAAGCTGAAAGATAATGTCTGAGTAAAAAAAGGGGTGTTCTTGCATATATATTGGATGTTGTAAGCCACACAAAGTAGCTTGCTTCTGTATCCTTTTTTTTTGTTGTTATTGTTGTTTGCTTGTTTCTCATGAGAAAGAAAGGGAAAAATATCTGTCCTAGACTAGTAAAAATTCAGATTTCCAGAATACTAAAAAATGAGGTTGTTTTAAATGATGATGTGTTTAAGTGCACAGGGTTACTGTTGTATAACCACAGGGTGGATGTAGAAAATGTAACTCGGATGCTCACTAGCACACTGTGCATTCACTGATAGCTTCCCTGGAGAAGTGTCAGAGTTACAGTCGACTTGACAAATGAGATTTTGATAAAAATAGTATCTGTAAGTTTATAGTTTGAGACCTCATGGTGCCTAACAAGCATCAGTTTGATGAAAGTAGAGTGAACATGCAATGACTTTAGTTGCTTCCTACTGCTCAAGATCATAATTTTTGAAAAATGTGGGCAACAGTTGTTTGAAGCATTTTAAGGAGAAAAGTCAATTGAATGCATGCTTCAGTTCTTCTGTCCTCTTCCAAAAAGGTGTACATCAGCCTTTATTATTAATGGGAACAAAAAATTGTTTTTTCCCTGGCTTATGGCACTGAAGATTATATTTCCTATAATAATAGCTTCAACAAACTCCTTTTTCACTCTAACGTGCTGTGATATAATGGGTTAGCATTAGTTTTCTTCCATATTTACATGGATAGATAGTAATAGTCAAGTTTGAGTTTAATTTTAGCTTTAAAGAAGTTATTCTTTTTTAGTTACTACTTTGAAAACTTAGGGTTTTTTCATTCTTTGAGAGAGCGGATTTATTTGGCCAAGGCCAAATACTGAGATCTGGTAAGTTGAGGTGTAAGCGTGCAAAGATGCTTATTCAGAGTCTTTCAGGAACTTACTATATTAAAATAATTTTAGAAATCCTAATTATTATTTTAGTAATAGGCAGTAAAAAGCTGTGGGACGAGAAATCAGACTAGTTAAGTATTCTGTTCCACTGTATGTTGTGTTTGTAAGCTATGAGTAATCTTAAGTCTTATTTTAAACAGGGAGACCTTACACCAAAGGGGACTGCCTTAAACAATAGTATTCATCTGGATTGCTTTTAACTGTTAGATCTGGAACCATTAGTCTGATAGAGGCAAGACTGTCCCAGTTCCAGGCTTTAAGCCCAAGCAGTAGCAAAGCTGGCAGTATATCCCTGGAAGGTGTGCACATACATGTAAATATTGTTATCTGTATATATACAGAACAAATCTGTCTGTACAGAGGCAGCCATGGAAAGTCTCAGGGTATTCAGGTGAATGCAAACAGCACCAGCAACTTGGCAGTTCAAGGTGGTCTGCTAGTGGAAATGTGTGTATATATATGCAGTATTTTTCCACACAGAATCTGCCCAGTGTCTGGCCTATGGATCTGTCACCCCTGTTGATGGCACTGGGATTTATGAGCCACTAAGACTGTAGTGTTTGCTTGTACAAACAAAACACGCATATCTGCACACATAAGAATGCCTCTAAACAAGGACTCTCCTGATTTTTCCATAGCTGCTCCCTCATGGACTCTCTCTTGGACACACAGGTGTGTGCTCCTGTGTGCACATACACCTGGACCTGGCCAGAACTTCCTTGCTCCTCTACTATCTAAACCCCTGTGGTTACGCCCTTGAAGAGAAGCACAAAAAATTGTGGTTCTTGCCCCTAGAGACCCACAGGCCATGGGCTTTTCTTACAGCTGGATGGGGCTTCACTGGTCTATGTCATAGCCAGCTCCTCTTTGGTCTCACCCTTGGATACTCTCACTCACACCTATTTCCTTCCCAAACCACTTCACCTACTTGTCACCTAGTCCAGCTTGATCCACTCATACACCTGCACCCATTCCAGCCACTGACACCACAGACACCTTGACTTGTGCTTGGTTTCACATATTCTGGTCTGTTCAGTTGCACACATGCTCATGACCTTCTGGCCTGTGGTCCCAGCCCAGGTGTTGCCAACCAAACCCTCACTTGTTCCAGATGCTGGCCACCCTGGGTTTAGAGATCCCTATGGCTTGATGCCACATTCCAGTTGCTGAAGTCATACGTAAGTCTCCTCACTCTGGTCTCCCTAGTTGCTGGTGCCCCTGGACACAGCAGCCCTCCAGCTGGTGACCTGACTGTAGTTGCAAGCATCTTCACACCAAATAAGGAGACAACAGTTAAAAATGAAATTTAATGAGTCAATGCAACCAATTCTGCTATTTATATGCAGGGAACAGGATAGATGTACCAACTATCATACTGGTCAGCCGTCTTATCTTTCTGTTTTTCCCTGACTTAACCTTTTCAGATCTTCTAGATTTCCCTTACTTTTCCTTCACTCTAGTTCTTCCTCAAAATATCCCATGTCTAGTCTAAAATATTTTTCATCTGTGATCTGTTTCTGTACACGTAAAAGACCTTCCGTCTGAAAGCTGCTCTGGTCTTTGTTGATTCTTGGTGATTTTAACACCTGGACATAGGAGCTGAGGCTCTCCTGAGGTTGTTCTGGGAGGAGTGTGACAGGGTATCCTTTCTAGGAGACCTAAATTTGGTTTCTCTGCTATTACTGTGTTTCTCTCTGTGTCTCTTAGCTGATGAATTCCTGTCATGGGCTTGGGAGAAGCTAGAGCAGGGTGTTTTGTGCACACATCCCTTCATCCCCCTTGTCTCTCTATGCTCCTTTGTGGGTGCGAAGGTGAGGCCTTATCACATAACCAGACGTTAGCAGAAGCCTTTCACTGTTTATATTTTATGGACTTTTTCTCCTATTATAAAACAAATAGACAGTTATGTGAATTCATGTGTCATCTTCTATGCTGTAGTTAAACTTGCGTCCTTACTGATTTTTCCACTACTTAATGCTAACATATTTTTGCAGGAAGAGATTGTTAAACTGAAAAGAGATGAGGATATGCAGTAAAGCCATCTGATGAATTTATGTATCAATTTGAGTTAGATGACAAGTTAAGTTCATAGTATAGGTATACTTTGGGCTATCTAGTTAGACCTTTTCTGTCTCAGGAACATTTATCATGGTCCATCTTTTAAAATGCTTTTGAAATTATGAGAAATTACTAGATTAAGCAGATTCTTAGTACATTGGTCCTGTTTCCCGAAAACGTTTTGCCAAATTTTTCCCTGTTCCTAAGAATTCTCATCCAAATCTGTCTGTTCAGATTGCTGCAATGCAGTAATATAAAATACATTGATTTACCTGAGTAACTCTGAGACTAGCTCAATTTGTTAGAGCATGGTGCTAATAACACCAAAGTTGTGAGTGCCATCCCTATATGGGCCATTCATTGAAGAGTTAGACTCTGTGATCTTTGTGGTCACTTCCAACTCAGAGCAATCTGTGATTCTGTGACTTTGTATCCATGTGGATTTCCTGCCTAGAAATGGCTGATGTATTTTTTTTAAATCAGGGTTCAGTGCTCTGATGCAGGAAAATGGAGATGAAGAAGTGGTATAACATGTTAATTTATTTGAAGAGAAGCAAAGGACATCTTACTGTTTACAGAAGTGCCTTATGATGGGTTTTTTTTTGCAAGTGCATGCTGACCTCAGCTTGATTATGTGCATCAAGTCATGTGTGGTAAGGATACAAAAAGTGACCCAATAAACAATTGGTGGTATAGAACAAAAATAAGTCTTCATCAATAATTCATGGATTTTGATGTGCTTATATTGATAAATTAATTACACAAATCTGCCTGTGTTCCTCAAGCCTAATGTGCCCCTGTTATGATTGGCTTTACAGAACAGAGCATTTTAACATTGAATGAAGGTAAATGGTAAAAGAATAGTGTAGTCACAGAGCTCTGAGTGCTTCCATTTCTAGTCACAGAGTGGTTTCAAGGAAAGGAGGCTTTCTTTGCACACCTGCAGTCATTCAGTGCACAGGCCTCTTGTGGTCAATGTTGATTGCTACTTCTCTATAGTTGAACAAAAAATAATTTAGCATGGTGTAACCTTCTGTGATTTAATATTTTGGTTTTTTGCCAGAATTGGCACAAAGATAGATCTTCTGATAGTGACAGTAATTATTAGCACAGCTGTAGTTGAGGGTCTTTCAGAATTTTCCATTATAAAACCCAACAGTCAGTTTACTACTCAAATGTAAAAAATGTTTTCACTGATTCCTGGGTATGACCAGATAAAGTGAACTAAATTGAATATCCTCCTCCCCAAAATCATGCTGAGATTTTCTTAATCTTTGGATATTGCATCCTTTGTAGGATGCTTATATTGCATCTTTTGAATGCTTGTAGTCATGCAAAGGTGAATCTAGCATCCTTTGTTTTCATCCAAAATAATGCTCTTTTAATCAGATTTGACCAGGGTGAGTTACGACATTTCAGCTGTAAGTTATATTTGCCTTCAAATGTGTTAAAAGTAATTGAGTTTCAGGGTAAAATAAAATGGTCTTGTTGAAATTCTTGGCTGTTGCAGTTTAACCTATTTTCTGTAAGAAAAAGAAATATGTGCTGAAGTGATCAGTTTCCCCTTAGATGATTTCCTAATCATCATCTTAGATTATTCAAGTCTTAATTTACTCATTTATAATATAAAGCATTACTTTGTGTTACTAGCCTTCATCTGACTGATTCATTAATTAGGTAGTATTGCAGCACCTCAGGCTTTGCAATGCTCAGGTTTTGTAAGACATTGGAGAAGCACATGAGTGCTCCAGAGATCTAATAGCTTTTTCTTCAAAGAAGAAAATGTTGCTAAAAATATCAAACCCAGGAGTAAGTTTTATAGAATTCTCAAACTTTCTCATAGTGATGTTCACTGTGTTTTTTCTTTTCAGATAAAAAAGCTTGTATATGTTTACCTGATGCGCTACGCAGAGGAGCAGCAAGATCTGGCATTATTGTCCATCAGTACTTTCCAGCGTGCTTTAAAAGTGAGTGACTACTAAATAATGTTTTATAGGCAACTCTGAGCTGTTAGCACATAAATAAAAATATCTGTGTGTGTGTAGTATGGTAAACTAAAGCATGTAAATATCTACATCTGATAAAGTAGTTTCAAGTTCATGATTGGCCAAGTTTTTCTCTGCTACCTCAAACCTTGTCAAGAGCTAAGTAAACCTGAAAGAAGTAAAATTACGTCATTAAAGAAAAACAGCAGAATGGTGCTTTCAAACCCACATGCCAAACGTTTAATTTCTGGAATGACTTTTCTCATTCCAACATAACTTGTGTGTATGGAAACAAGACCCCATTATTACCATGAACCACATATGTTCCTTTTAGTTTATGTAAGAAAAAGATCTTTGTGTACAAGAGAGAATTGAAACATAAGGAAGACCTTAATTAAAGTAGTACCTTAATTAAAATATTCAGTGTCTTCCACATTGATACTTTTCATTAAAAGCACTTAAAAAATTAGTCTTTTGTACTCTTTTTTCAAATGAGATAGCAATGAGAAATGGGATTGGACAGCAAAGTTTAGGATTGCATTTGAACTTGGAGAGAAGAAAGATTTATTAAGTCTCTGTTCTGAAATTTGGCCAGCTATTATAAAATGAGATTGGGTTTTTTGTGTACCCTTTTTGTACTCTAGGCTGATTTTGCTTATGTGACTTAGCCCACACCTTGTTGGAAAATGTGCAATCAGAGCACCATTTGTGCAGCTGTAGGAGGATCCCACATCAACGAGAGAGTTTTCTGCCCCCTTCCCTTGAAATTACATCCCAATGTACTATGTTATATGTACTATGCCATACGTACTGCCTTTATGATCTCTGACTGCCACAAAAAGCTAAAATTCAAATGACTTTGTATCTGGTATTTTCTTGATATGTGTACACAGTGAACACTCCTCACTGCATGACTCTTTTAAAAGCTGTGGGTAATGAGAGCAAAAGAAGGAGTGATAATTTGTGGCTGAGTAGCAAAAAAAGAACTGATGGTGAGGCAAGGGGGTGGACACCAAACTACTGGAGATGGTCAGCGACTAAAGAAATTACTAAGCCTGCTTTAAAAGATAAAACATTTTTTGTAATGTTTTTTTCCTCAATTTATAGTGATTATGATTCGGCTTTATGTGTGGAGATTTTTTTTTACCTCCCTCTATGGAAAGAACTTTTTATTTTAAACTTAAGTAATTGCAGATGAGCTTTGCAAACTCCAGTAGGAGCAAGATATTTTTCCAAAAATGATCAAATAAAGGGTTTTCACCATCCAGATACTTACTACTTAGAAGCTTATAAGATGAAGGAATTTTGAGATCTTAGATGAATTCATAATTAGGTAGTACCAGTCTGAAAATAGGTGTTGCCAGCTCTCAGTCCTTGGGAGGAATTTTCTTTGAGAGGTTGCCTTCTGGAAAGACACTGAACAGTATAATGAATTAATGATGCTGCAATTTCACATTGCTAGATTTCAGGGGATTTAGTACTTGTTTAAGCAACATTTTTTTCTTTGTGTTCCAAGCCCATGATTAATGGATAAAGTTTGCATAACAGTTCATTGAAATACAGATGTGTTGGATCTCCAGGATAACCCTAGTATTGTAAAATTGCCCAAGAACTGGGTCAAAAGAAGAGAGGATAAGAAAATAGAAAAAAGTCTCAAAACATTTAGCCTAATATTTTGACATGTTCTTTAAAATTGTTTTTGTTACTGGCTTCAGTTTATATCTTGCTGTAAAGCATAAAATGGATTCTTTGGCAAGAACTTGAGTGGGAATGTCACAACTGAGAAGTACATTTTCATTTTATATTTCTTAAATACAAGTTATAAAATTGAGGTAGTGTGTCTTTCCGTATATCTGAATTCCACTTGGATTGCAGCAAATGTATGAGATTATTAAATATAATGTTAGTCTTTTCTATCCATAATTACCATATTTTGTTTAGAAAATTGCATTGTGTCAATGTTATTCTTTGTAAAATTTTCATATTTTCATAATGTTTAACATTCTCTTTCTTAATTTGTTACCCTTTTTTTTGTTTTGGAAATACTTTTGTGTGAAGCCTGGCATGTCTTTTTATTAGCATGGCCTTCATTTGCAAGTCTGACTTAGATAGATTTACATGTTTTAATGTCATCACTGGTTAGTGTAAACACAGCAGAGAATTTAATTATTTGTTTCTGCACTGTCTTACTTTATTTCTCCCCTTCACTCCTGTTCTTTAGGATCCTAATCAGTTGATCCGTGCAAGTGCTTTAAGAGTTTTATCCAGTATACGTGTCCCAATTATTGTTCCTATTATGATGCTTGCTATTAAGGAAGCCTCTTCTGATTTATCTCCTTATGTGAGAAAAAATGCAGCCCATGCCATCCAAAAACTGTACAGGTAAGTGATTCAGGCAATTACTGAAAAACAATTTTACTGTAGTTGTGGTCTGCGTTTATAATGGCTGCTGTGAATTTGGCATGTCTCAGATCCATTTCTTGATAAGTATAGAGGGGGCGTAGACATTCTGTCACTCAGCTGGTTTGGTCATAATTTAAGCAATTCTCTTGCTTGCTAGACTTAAAAGGATAACTGTAAAGAGATACATAAAGAAACTGATACACCATCTTTTGTTTTTTAATATACTAGTTATTTTCATCTATGTAACAACTGTTTGAATGGGTATTATCAGAATCTGTGATTTCACTGTTTCAAGTCTGTATCTTTCATCCTGAGGCATTTGCCTGAAGGTAGTTTGCAGCATATGTGACAAAAGAATGCTAACTTCTAGAAATTTTATTTGTGCAAGTGCAAACCTTTTAGATCTTCCTCTTCCTTCTTAAGAAATTCTTGCTGTGTAAGAGTTCATATAAAGATGTGGGTACTGGTTTGCAGAACTAGAGTTAACAGAACCTGTACCTTTGCAAAACATCTCCAGGCATTTATTCTACTACTTACTTCACTTTTTTTCATCTCTGCCAAAAAGTGGAGGTTGAGAGATGTTAGAGGTTCTGAATCAGGTAACCTGAGGCTGCTGCAATTCCCTGCCTGTTCAAACCACCCAGTCACAACACTGAGCATGTGTTCCAATAGGGCACATACACACAGATACATACACAACACACAGACACGCAGCCCTCTGTGCACATCACCAGAGACAGAAATGAGCAATCATGCAGACAATACCAGCACCAGCAGCCTTACCTCTGTTGCAGTCTAGCTGATCAGTATACAGACACGTTAGCATGCCTAAATGTGTACAGTATGGATCCCCGATAATAATCCTAGATGCTCAGTGTCTCCAGTTAACAGGCTTTTGATCCCCAGACTCCCAGTCAATGGCATACACAACTGCTCAATGCTTGCAAACCCTCTAGCACTTCCTGCTACAGATTCCCTCAGTCAGATGCACACATGCCCATCTCTTTCTCTTGAACACGGAATCCCACAGTGTCTGGATTTAGACACTAAGACTATGCTGTAAAAGGCCCATATTATCTACACTGGTCTTGCTTTAGATGGAGAGGCAGTGGGGAGAGAAACAGAGAGACACACAAATTGGTACCTCAGTAAACTTCCAGACCTTACAGTTTCTCCAGTAGTTTGCCTGGATACCCTGGGCCTTCTGTAGGATCTCCAGAATCTCCAGTTACTGCACCCAGAAACGCACACCCAAGTGTCCAGCCTAGATCTATGGTCCCACTTCAATATTCGGCTTCCCAAGCCACCTGCTTCTCAGGTAGTCACACAGGACATACATGCCCGCTCTGATTGCTGGTACTGCAGTTCTATAGGCCAGTATATCCCATGGTTTAACTCCAGGTGCTGGAGCTTAGACCTCTCTAACACACATGCACACAGAATAGGATGCCTCTGTAGTCATCAGGTTTACTTAAGTGTACTGAGCAATAAAGCATTTACATACAACTGGCTCCTTTTATGTACCTCTTCCTTTATTTTCCTGTTCTTGTTCCTCCCAAGATCATTTAGATCCCTCAATTTCCCTGCCTTTCATTTCTCCCATAAACGTCCCATAGTGATGCCTTTTTCCTGGTGTTAGGAAAATGAAGCTAGACATGGTTAAGAGGGTTGGGGTCTTTACCTCAGTATTCTAATCAGGATCCTGTTTGATGTATACACTTCACCCAGGTAACAGCATGGCAAAATGCACACTCCCCATCAGTCACACACACCAGTTACAGACTTTACACATCAGCATATCTAACAAGGGGACCCAATAATGGGGTTGGGTTGGGCTAAGCTCTGGTTTACAGAATCTGTCCTGCTAGGAGACCTTGGCTTCCTGAGATAGTAGGAATGTTTGGTCTCTCTGGCTCTGCAGTTCTGGGGTGTTCAGTCTCAGGGCCTGCAGAACACTTACAAAACACTAAGTGAAGGGTTACAAGTATGCATGCTAATACTTGTGGATACAGAGAATTGTGTAAAAGGTATATAAAGAAAAGACAAAAATCATTCGGCATCAATAGTAAGTCTTGTATGATCCCAAAACCACTGTCTAGCATTGCATAGTAAGTCTTAGCCCAGTAACTAGTAAAATCCCTAAGTCTTAAAGGTGCTCTGGAGATCCTGCATTGTATTGTGTTCATTTCAGGACCATGAGGCTGATAGCTTTTCCGTGGCAGCTCTTTGACTGATCTGGATAGCAACTCCTTCCTTCTGGTGGTCTTTGTGGTTTTCTTTTAGTGAGCTGAGTGCTGTCATGGGATGCCTTTTTAGCATGTGACCTAGCAAAAAGAATGGATTTAAAGTCTGTTCTGCTGTTTGAGTAGTTTATTTTTTCTTAGCAACTGGTTCCAGTACACAAAAACTTTCAGGCCTGAATTATTCTCTGTACATAGAATGTATTTTTTTTTCTGATAGGATTAAAACTCCTTGGAGGAGTTCAGCAGGAGAAAATGGTCTGTTAGTGGCAGCAAAGCACAGTAGTGTCTGGACAGCAGGCTGTTTAATGGAATTTTGATTGAAATTGATGCTTCCATTTCTTCTCTTCATGACAATGAAGTTTATTTTACTAGTGAATTAAAGAGTTTCTTGGTAATTGGTGCAAAACTGGAGAATGCTGAAATCTAGTGATTAAATATGACCTTTCATCTGTCATCTAATCTCCAGATATGATTGCATCTCCAAATATAATGTGCATATTTTCTTATCTCTGGTTTGTATTTTATTCTATGCTTATATGATCTCAGTGGTAACATATGGAAGTCATCCATGCAAATACAGTAAAAATACACTTTTTATGGTAAAAGATAGAGCACATGGTAAAAAACACAGCAGCAGAATCTGGAGAACCTGGCCTTACCTCCTACTTTCCATGAATTTGTAGTGGTAGTAGAATGGACATGTAGTTTACATAACAAAGGAAAACTAGTGAAATGTTTTATAAAGGGTTCCTTAATAGTTTAGAGGGCTTCAGAGGGTGTATCCTTCACAAGCTAACTTCAGGGAAGCATCTTGGTTAACATAATCCAAGATTTTGAACTACTGTAGCTGGAAATTCCTCCTTACCTGGACTAGAGTAAGTTTCATGGTTACTTCTGAGTGGAGCTGTAGCTAAAGGTTGTGTCTTTAGTAGTAGAATTTGGGAGGTGTTTATAAGAAGTGTGTGAACTTCTTTTTTCACATTTTCAGAACTTACTTGTGAAAATGCTGTATCTTGTAGTGCTAGTTAACCATGGAACTGAGGGAGAGAATATATATTTCCTTTGCCTCTGGAAGAAGCAGCAGCATTGGAAACTGATGAAGAGGCTATCAAATTAACCTGTCCACAGGCAGACCTAGTTGGCTTGCCTGCAAGTGAGAGTAGGTAGTAGTTAACAAGCATTAGTAGATGTTTAGAAAAGTTCATGAATGGTAGCTAGACAATTCAGCAATAGTGATCATACATTGGTAGTAAGGCTGACTATTGGACTACTGAAACAAGTAAGTAATTTCAGAATACTTATTAAGTTGGTAAGAATCAGAATCCTGAAGGGGATGGATTTTTGATGCAAACATCATTCAAAAGTTAATATACTCTCTTGATCTAGCTACTCCAGCTTCTGCAAACATTTGAGTAAGAAGTAGTAACAGTTTTTTCTAATTTGTGTGTATGCTCCATTTGCTTGTTGGTTTTCCCAGCTTCTCTACCTGTTTGGTAGTTCTGTATTTCAGTTACTCTAGTCAGGGTTCTAGATGCAAGTCCACTCTTCCTTGCATTTAGTTTCATAGTGTTTGGATGGATGCCTGCCATGGAAGAGGTTGTTTATTAGTAGTTCAGTCAATCCTAACAGCAGGAAACTTGCATATCAATCAGAAAATATTTCAGACATAATCTGAACAGCAACATTCGTGTCCAATGCAATTAGCATTGCCAGGTATGTTGAAGTAATTTCATCACTGAAATTTTCACTTAAGAGTGCATTTTAATTATATTAATAGCTTCTGTCTATCAGTTGGAAACTGTACTGTGTTTGCAGTGAGGTTTGGAGAAGGACTACTTAAAAGCCATCACTAGTAATTGTATATTCCATACTAGTACTAGATGCCATAATGGGAGCAAATCATAGACTTCTTTAGTGTCTTATTTTATTTTCACTTTGTAAATGATCCTTCCTTGTCTAAAATACCTGGACAATGGAGGGGAAGAAATGTAAGTTCAGTTACTGAGCCCCTTACTGAAGATTTTCTTGATTACATTTAAAAAATGGTTTTGCTCAAGTTTTTTAGCTTTAAGTATTAATTTCTCTCTAAATTTTCTGCCATTTGAAATAAGACCTTTTGAAAGACTTTTGGCTTTTCCTCTGAAGGTTTTGGTCCTTGGCAGAAGATCCAGTAAAACTTGTTTTGCAAAAATAGAAGTTGAAATGGAAGGTGATTATTAAGTTACTTACGGAGCAATGTAGTGTTGTGTTTCTTATGGTGATGGTGGCTTCTAACAAAGTTTTGTTACCCATTTTGCATGTTCCAGTATTGCTAGGTCTTAGAGCCTTAGTGAAGTAGTACTCAGCCAGATAATGACTTTGTGAATCTGTACCTGGAAGGATATACTGTACATTAGGGCAGTCCATCATTCAGCGTTAAAACTGAAGTATGCAATAATGACCGAGTACTCTCTCACTTATCTGTAATTGTATCCATGTTGAAATGACTTTTCAAAGGCATAGAACTACACATCTCTGTGGGTCTTTGTACTCACTTTCTATTTTCTTCTGGCTTGGCTTTAAATTCTTTTATGCTGTGTAGATGCATGAAGAAGATGCAGCTGGAATGAAAAGTTGGTCCTTGCCTAAGAAGCAAGTTTGACAATAGTGGGTATCGCTGGGAAATTTTTCTCTGCTCTTGTCATGAGAAAAGCTGCTACAAAGGTTTTTGCAACTTTCATTTTTCCTCTGCTTTTGCTATTTATGTAGGCACTCAGGCAGTCTATTTTTCATTAGCTTGCATGCCAGCTTTTATAGGTACACTTGAATACAATGTCTGCATTTTTGATTTCCCATTCTTCTGACTAAAATTAGGTTTACTTAAAAGTGTCTTACTCAAAACTTTGTGTTGATAATTAGATAATATTTCTTTGTCCTGATGTTCATCTGCTTCTGAATCGTATTCATGCTGAAATTCTTTTCTGCAAAAGCCCCTTATTGTCTGAAGTCCAGTAAAGTTCTCTGTGATGTTGGTTGGCCTGTCTTAATGTTCCTTAGATCCTATTCTTCTTATGAGTTTAACTTCTAAGTTTCCTATAGAACACCCATAAAAGATGTAAGATAAAATAATATTTATCATTTAATTTTATACTCCTAACTTATTCTCAGTCAAGTTCTTTTACAGTGACATCTTTGGAATACTTGATCTTTCTGGAAGTGGTTTCTTCAATGTTCTTTGTGCCTAGTTTGTGTCTAAAGATCAAAAAACCAAACCTGCTTTAGGTTTGGATAAGTCTGACCAAATTAATTAAAATACTTTTATTTTTCCTCCTAGTCTTGACCCAGAGCAAAAGGAAATGTTGATTGAAGTGATAGAAAAGCTTTTGAAGGATAGAAGTACGGTAAGAAACAGTTTTTGTGACACATGCATATATTTTTAAGCAGTTTACTCCCAGGACTGTCGTTCAGCAGTAAGATGCTTTCCTAACCTTTGCCAATGTGATTTTGTATGTTTTTAGACAGAAGTATCATTGCATAGTTATGCATTTATAGTATAACTGTAACAGTGACTATCCTTTAATAAGACGTATTTTTACTTGCATCTTGAGTCTGTTAAGGTTTTTGTTTTAAATGTAATGTTTTTGTGTGTGTTTTAAACTCTATTTTGAAAATAAAAGTTATAATAATATGAATCAGTGTGCAAGTGTTTATCTGTACATTTTCATAATGCATTTTTGCTTGTGAAATTAGTTTGATAATTTCAATTAGTTTGTAGCACTGTAAGAATAATACATGTGTATGATGCTCAGTGTGCCTATTGACATCCATCTATCTTGCAGTGTGTATAGTTGTTAAAAAATTATATTTGCTGTGCAGTTGTTTGTTCTCGCCAGTATCTCCGCTTCCAGTCTGGTAAATAAAAGATGTTCTGACAAAATTTCTGTAAATTTAACACTCCTGATCTATTTTACCTGCCCTATACTGCTGCAGGTTTTCCATATGAACTCCATGATGTCTCACTATTGTCACACACTTTATTTTGTTTTAGTTTGCGAATAAGTTTCCTACTTGTAAACTAGAAAGGTGATTGACAAAAGAATCAAAGTTAGATTTCAAAGAAAAACTAGCTTTGTAAATAAAACATTCTCTTTTTGTTTGTGTCACTAATTTAATGAATATAATCCTTTTTGACAAAGTGAAAGATTTCTAGGTACCAGATAGTGTGTTGCTTCATCTACTGTTTGACATGTGTTTTTGTAGCACATACGGCCTAATTCTCCATTGTTCTATCACAGTGAAGGTGTTCAGAGCATACAAGGTGCTGTTCTCTAAAAGACATCCTGCAACTTTCACTGAAGGTTTTCTAAAGAGGTTACTGTTAGAACTTAATAGCTCAGCAGACAGTAAACCAGATAGTTGGGTCTCCTCGCTACGTCTGTGCTTAATTTGGCAGGGACCTCTGAGCTTGTGTGAAGTTGCATCAGCAGTAGTTCCTCATGTATTTTTTTTCATGGTTCATTCTCATGGTATACATGCAGTCTGTTAATGTGAGATTAGATTGTTAATGTCAGTGGAGGAATAAAGGGCTAAAAAAAAGTAAAATCCCTGAGTTTGTACTCTGTTTCTTAGGCCTTATTTCATATGGTAAATGGTGATCCCACACCTAGTCATTTACACATTTACTTTAACAAAAAATTATAGAGTGAGGATTGGTCTTCTGTCTGCTTGCATTTGGAATTACTTGCAAGGACATAATGGGTTCATTGCCAGTATAGGCTACAATTCTGGTGCCTCAGTGACATTGAATATTGGACACTATATTTACAAAGATACCAGCTGAAACAATAGCTAGAAATTATAGACTAGACTTAGGTATTCTGGATTTATTTGGAGACATACATCTCTCTGATCCCTCTTTGTCTATTCCCTAGCAAGACCTGATTTCAGTCTGGGCTGACATTTCAGCTTCAGATGTGTAACTATTTTTGGAAGTAATATGAAGAATAATTATTTCAAAAATAAAACATACAAGTCTCTCTTTAAGACTCTGTGCATCTAACTAAGTGTGCTTTTTCACCCCAGATTCTGCAGCTTGTGGTGGTCTAAAATGGATCACTCTCTCTTTAATCTTTCATAGCTTTGGAAGGACTAGTCTAGCATGGCAAAGCTTTATCTTAAGTACTTACCTTCTGTCTCGTACCACTGAATGTTCCCAGAAAGCATCCACATTTACTAACAGAATGTCTGTGGTGCACAAGTGTTTCGTTAGCAGGTAACTCCAATCTGAATAAGATTATTCTTTGCCCCTAGTTGGAAAACAGCAATTTTCTCACAGTGGGAAAATCAAGAGTGCCATTTGTAGCTTGTTTCAGCCTTTTAAATTGGAGGAGATGCAGCTGCTTGTAGATGGTGGTCCTCAAGTGTGGGTGTGTACATGTGTAGCCTTAGGCAGGCGACTTTATATAATCTTAATAAGACTGTGTTCCAGGGAAATTTGTGTTAATTTGATTCATCTTTTTAAATTCTTTAAGGGAAGCTGCACTTCATACACTTAGCTCAAAAGAAGAAGCTCCTTCAACATACATAAAAAAGACAAACGTTTTTAGAAAGTATTTTGCAGTCTTGCTGAAAAAAATTTTGTCCATTTGCTGCCATAGGAATTCTTCAGCTGGGACCAAACTGTAAAACAACAGCTTTTGGTAACAGACTTATGAAGTGCCTGTATTTGATTAGTGATGACTCAGCTTTTTGCAGCTTCTATAGCCTATTTGACAGTCAAGGTGCCTGAAATTTGCTGGGTGATAATGTGGAACTAGAACCACAAATGTTTACTTGACACTGGTCTTTGTATTCCTTCTACTTAAATGCAGACCAGCTGTTCCCTTACATTAACATTAGTTACCATCTCCAGCTCTAATCTAATGTCAGCAAATCAGCAAATTCATTAAATAGTTTTTTTACCAGAGTGGGAGAATTCTAGTAACTTAGTTGAATATCAGGGGTTTTCCACCTTTTTTTCACTTGATGGAAATGCCAAGTAATTTTTGGTACTTCTGTGTATTTAAGAGCTGATAATTCTCAGGCAATGTATAATATGTTGTATGTTAACCACTCCATCTGAGAAAATCCACTATTGGTTGTTTAGATTACAATTTTTAAAAAATATTTTTTATTTTTAATCCATTTGATTTTTTTCAATCCATTTGGTTTAGACGTATTCAGTGGGAGAACATAATTAGTAACATCAACTACGTATACAACAGTCTAATATTTTTCGATGATATTTGAGACTGCACTTTAATGAGAAGTAAACTTTTAATCAAAATCTGTTTATTTTCTATAGCTCTCTGATGTCAAGCAGTATTTTTGAAATTTACTGGTGTAATCTCTATGTTAGAGATAGACTAGCTAATAAGTATAGATGCCTCTAAATTTCTGTAAGCCCGGAAGTTTTTTCTGAGAGAATGTGCTTTTGTGTGTTATTAATGCAGTTTTTTGTTGCACAGAAAAGACACAATGTATTTCAATTAGACAGAGTAATTTTGCATTTGAAATAGCAAGAAATTATCTGGAAGGGAATTTTACTATAGCAAAATTAAGCCCTTTATAAGACAGTATAGGATGTATTTATTTTTTTTAGGTCTCAATCAGTAGTAAATTTTAATATAAGCTAAGGTAAGAAAAACTTAAAATGAGATGAGATCTAATCCAGCACTTCATTGAAATTTCTGGGGAGATAAATGAAAAATCAGTCTACTCCTTGAGTGTCTTAACACAAAGATTCAATTAAAATGCAAGCTCTTGGTTAATCTAAATTGCAAAATTATCATGTGCAATCCATTGTTAACGCACCCTCAAGGGTAGCTGAC
>JAHLSL010013295.1:125852-285852 GCA_025920805.1 Petroica traversi | reverse complement strand
AATTTGAAATAAGTAATTATTTAGAATTCCTGCATTCCACTTAGACTCTTTCGTTGTATTAAGTTTGTTGTAGTTTATTCATAGTAACTGAGCTTTTAAAGAGCCAGCAGTGTTTACAGGATATATTCTCAGTTTTAAATTATCTGAGTTAGTGTTATATGTATTTTATGTCAGCTTTCAAACTAAATCATATGCAAATGAAAGAGAAATACAGCAAAATGTGTGCACTGAACTACTAGTAGTAAAAGACAGGGGTACTCTCTCTAGAATTACTCTTGGAAATCTGTGTCGACCTTTACCTATGAACCTAAAATGGTATTTTTAGCCATTAGACTGTGACTATTCTGATAGTCATGAACTGACGTATAAACTGATCAATCTCTCTTGTCTCTGATATGAAACAGTGACCTCTGAAAAGTCCCTCTGTGTGATCTTAAAGTGCTGTCTCTTTCTTCTAAAATTTCAGGTCTGTCATATTGTCTTCTGCAAGCTGACCTTAACTGTAGTTCAGAGCTCTGCATCCTGATAAAGGGACCTCATGCTTTTCCAGTGGGAAAGCTTCTCAGCTTCTGTGGCCTAAATGAATACCTGCTCAGGACAGATAGTGGTTTGCCTGGGATTAACCACTGCCTCCTGCTGAGCTTTGAACACCCACCTTAGCATCAACTCACTGCAGTTTTTAATTACAATTGGTTACTGTTGCAGCACATTATTACAAGAAAGTTTAATATTACAACAGATAAAAAAGAGCTTTTGTTTTAGTGATACAGCAAATTATTTTAGATGTAAAGTGTATTTAGTCTATCAAATAATCAGATTGTGCTCCCTGGAATGAGTTGCATTCTTTTTGGGACCAGCAGGTACCAGTATGTGGATGAGGCTGGAGACAATAAATGCAACTTCACGTTTATTCTTATTGGTAATTCATAAAATCCCCACAGAGCCTGAGACTTGTTTAGCATAATAGCAAGACTGTATTCCGAGCTGTTTTCTTTCAATTGTAATGTTGAGCGCATACTAATAAACCACATGTCAGCCAAATACAGGGAGAAAAATGTAACATATGAATATCATTGTATTTAATATTTCTCAAAAAGTACCATTTCAATAAACTGCACTTCTATTTAATTGCTTACTTTAAGTCATTGGGGAAATTATAGAGGTTGAAATGCAGATCCCTAGTGCTCAGATAGAATATGACATTAATTTGCTGCCAGAAGGCTATACTGCATGCATGCTAACTGCATACATATCAGCTGCTTCATATAAAGAATCATCATTTTAGTTATTTGACTTAACATGTACTCTGACACAAAACAAATCTTAATTAAAGCAATTAGAAGAGAAAGAACACTAATCCCAGGCAGACAATTATATGTCCTTATAAGGCATGGTCAGCTTTTGATCTTTCTCACAGTTAAAGTAACCTGCTGACAGAATTTTGACTGGAACTCCAATATATATTTCCTCCCATTTTTTTAAAAGGAAATACCCAAGCAGAAGGTTTCAGTAATCCTTGAGGTGTTAGAATGTTGATCTTCTATTTAATTTTCTCATATAATAAAGCTATTTTGCAGTAGTAGCATGACAATCTCTGTGTATGAATAAAGAGATACTTCTTATGAAGGCAAAAAATTGTGTGAGACATGGCAGGATGTAAATGATGCATTCTTGCAATTATGTAGCTGTTAAAGAAATGTTGAACACATGCAGAAATAATTTTTGTATTCTTGAAGAGAAGTTCTATTGCTGATTTTATACCTTTTTTGCAGGGTGGGGAGTGTATTTGTGAAACTCTAAATATAGAATTTTCTGTGACAGTTAATTTTGCATATTGAGAGAGAAGTTTGAATTCCAGTAATGCCCAGAGAACTTGCCCCAGCTCTTCTCTACTTTGATCAGGCCACTGTTGATAGGATCCCAAAATATCTTACTGGGCATATGTTTTACAACTTCTTGTTGTTTCCCGTTACTTCTGAGTTAATTGCAAGTTCTCTGTTAATTTATTTGGAAGCTAAATCTGTAAGAAAAAAAAATTATGCTTACATTGCACTGTGTCTTCAGGGCGGGAGCTAAGATTTATGTGTGTAATAGAAACAGCAAGTGTTTTCTCTGTTTTAATAACCTTACCCCAATTTTATTTTAAATAAGATACCATTTCTATGGACTTACTTTTTGTTATTGTTGTTGTTATGTTTGTTTTTGTGGAATAGAAATAATTTGAAATTGCTGAGCATTGCTTGTATTAATTCTGGTTCTCACTTGTGGTCTAACTGTAGAGCTATTACTGACCCCCTGTCTGTATTTTGTTTTCTAGCTGGTAGCTGGAAGTGTGGTGATGGCATTTGAGGAAGTGTGTCCAGATAGAATAGATCTGATTCACAAGAACTACCGAAAGCTCTGTAACTTGCTGGTTGATGTGGAAGAGTGGGGTCAAGTTGTTATAATCCACATGTTAACTCGGTATGCACGTACACAGTTTCTGAGTCCATGGAAGGTAAGTTTGTGACTTCTTAAATTACTGTTGAGAGCCTGCATTCTGAATTATTCCCATTGTTGGATTTACTTGGTCTTTTAACATGCATTTCTATGGAGACTTCAGTAAAAATAAAGATCAAATATGTAAGTCTAAGCTCTCTAACACAAGGCATCTACCTTTCTCCAGAGCCTTAGAATCCTCCTTCCAGGCTCTAAGCTTTCCTTATTTACCCATGGCACATCCCATGGCCAGCAGAGAGACTCCTTTTTCTGTGGTTCTTTGAGCCATTTTAGCTTTAGACAATTTTACATGAGTCAAAACTAGAAATATTTGCCATTCTGTCCTGAAACTGGGTGGACTCTACTTATATTGAATATATCCAGTATCGCTGCATGATGACATTACCAGTTTAGGCTTTGTTAATGTGCTGAGGCACTGCGTAAAGACTTGGACATATATATTTGAAATGTGAAAAATGATGCATTTATTTTCATTTACATTTTGTAAATATGAGTATACTCTTTAAAGAGCTATTCAAGACACAAATTCTGTCACTTCTTCCAGTAGAAAAGGACACAGCTCAAGAAATTTATGCTGTTAACATTGTTTCAATAGAGATCTAACTCTGAATAACAATTAAAATTAAAAGACAGACTACTTCTGGAAAAAACTGTATAAAATTGCTCCACAGCTCTGGTTGTTTGCAATTATTGCAGGCTTGGAGATGTTACTAGTGTTAAGTTTTACCACTTAAATTGAAACCCATTTGAGTTTAAAAATGTACATTTTAGCTCAGATTATTGTCATTTATAAGTAGCACATTAACAATTTTTTAAAGATTTCTTTTTTCAGCATTGGAATAGGAAATGACAACAACTATCACTCTATCACTGAGTTCTTTTTAGCTGTCTTTAAATATCCTTCGCCTGGCATTCAAATCAGAAATGCAGTGCTATTCTATGTTAATATATTAATAATTTATTTTGTGAAAATAATTACAAGGAGATATATTTGAACAAACAGTGAAGTTCAATCTGATTTAGTTTATGATTATATTAACTTCTTAAAAAAGCAGGGATTATAATGAATGTAGCAAAAATGTCTGAAGTAGAATCAGATTTCTGCGCTACCAGTTGGGTTCTGAAACACCCTTTTTCATTTCTGATGAAAATTAAATTGTTTGTAAGAAGACATCTTCCCAGAAAATTGCTTAAAATAAGGAAAGTATTTTTGGATAATTAGACATTTAAGTTATATGTTTTCCTAATGTCCTTGAGACAGTGTTTATTATATGTTGATTATTGGAAGAAGGCAACTTGAATTCTTCTGTCTGACATTTAGAGAGAATCACAATTGATAATGTGCTTTACCTAAAGCTACAGTCCCACAATATGTTTCAGGCAGTTTTAGTCTGTAATTGGACAAAAGGAAAGTTGAAGGGGAGGATGACCTCCTGTCTTGGACTGAGAGGTTGGAGGTATTGATGGGATTTGGTTTCTTTAAGACTCTGGTGTTCTTTTTTCACTGAAACTGGATGGATGACAGTTGCTGCTGTGGCTTGTGCTCTAGGAATGTAAAAGGTTTGTGACAATACTGCCTGTGTCAACCTAAAATTAGCCATCAGTAGTATAGTATTAACAGCACTTTGTTTTCACTTTCAAGATCTTCAGTGTAAAATTTACTTTGTCTACCTACTCAGCAATTTAATTAGCAGATTTTTTTTGTGGTGCTAGTTGAAATGCATGCCTTTGTCAATACGTTCTTAAATGAACTCATCATACAACAGGCCATCTTGTGCAGTAGAAGAGATTTTTAATTTAGTTTATTTGCATCATTATGGATCAGTATTTAGGCTGTTTATATGTAAATGTATGATTTGAGGAACAATTAAGTGTTGACAAAGTAGATTGCAGTCATATCAATTGCAGTGCATTTTCCATAATTTTTCTAACTGACATCTTTGATGATAAATAGTGGATGCCAAGTCAAAGCCGATTATACAGTGCACTAGGAATTCATGGCGCTGTCAGGGAGAAGACCGATTGACTTTAAATTTACATATTAATGAGAAGATTTGTTAAGAGGGTGCTTGACTATAGAAAATAACAGCATATTTATAGGGCACGACACTTTATAAATAAAGCTGATGCAGGAAAATGGAAATTAAACCTATCAGATTAATAAATTCAAGGCTGCTAAAATGCATATTTGCATTTTTATTCAGTAAAAATTTCCCTTACTTTTTGAGGAACATATGTTGCTTTTGTTTAAGTTGAGCTAATTTCTAGCAAGTAATGGTGTAATGTTTGGAACTGATTTCTTGAGCATTTAGAAATCTAAAGAAAAATTTTGAATACTTACCCGTTATGGAGAAAGATATTTTTTAAGCAATATGCTCAATATTGTTGCAATTACTCATTAACCAAGAATACTTAATTTTTTATTCCTATTTCAATCTTCTTTGAAGAATATAATTTTTAATTCTATTTGTAATTAAGTAAGGAATAATGTCCTTGGTTTATCCTGGTTGTCCTAAAATATTTGGAGGTGCTTTTTGAGTAGGTAGATGCGAATAGGAGCTACAGAATAACTTTTTTCTGTATGAACTGTATGTATTCAGCTTTAACATATGTTAGCTGAAATGGGATAAAACACTCATATTCTGGGGTAAAAATACCTGGGACTAGAACCAGCCAAGAACAATTCCAGATTTTCTGGGAAGTAAAATACTTGTTAGCAGATGAAACTGTGATGCATTACAGCTTAAGTGTTTTGTCCTGCCCTTGTTGCAGAAGTTGTTGGAACTGCCAAGATATTTGCAAATACCTCCTGAACCATAACAGCTTGCAGCCTAATACATAAAGATGTTTTAAATAAAGTTGTTGGTAATTTTCATGTATACACTGGGTTGCAGTTCAGGAAGATTTTCAAGCTCCTCAGGCATTCCTGTGTTTGTAAGGAAATGAGGATTGCAGGAGGTAGGAACTGCTTCAGCTGTCTTGCTGCACAGATTTACCACCAAACCTGTGTGACATTTGGGAGGGCATCTTCTGAAAACAAGTGACTGATCAAAAGTTTTGGCAGTCTTTGTATAGAGCAAAATGGAGCTAGGACCTGTAGACTTGTATAAAACCAGTGACTCTCAGGGCCCTTTACCTTCATTTCAGACTATTGAGGATTATATAAATAAACTCTCTTGGTCTTCTGTTACAATTGGAAAAAAATGGTGAATTCCGAATGATCATAGGCTTCAGTCATTACACATACTTACGAGAAGCATGTCTCAGGCTTACCTTTTAGGATTAATTATTGAAGTATTGCTCAGTTTAAAGTGCTCAGAATTTGGCATAATTGTTGAGCTGAGAGGGATGGAATGGGAAATTAAGCATGAAGAAAACAATCTGAAAGAATAAGGACTTTTATGAGAAAAACATGAAGTATTTGAATGTCTACGTATCTGTAAGTATGAATCATAGAAAGTAGCCCAGCTCTCAGGAAGAGACAGATTGAAACAGTTTGAAAATATTTATTTTGCTTCATAGCTCTGATATGAGGTCTCTTCTGACCTCAGCTGTTTGGTGATCTCTTTGTCTTTTGTTAAATGCTTTATGTTCCTACTCTTGGCAGTACTTTCTCAGCGTCTTTTAGTTGTGAATTCTTAGTGTATGTCATAAAGTCATGGTTATGTGTGATGGAATTCAGTGTCTAATGGCTGCTTAAGACAGCTCAGCAGTACCTAAAACTGCTTTAAATATTTTATTTTTTTGTTGTTCTCTGTGTTGGGATGTGCATTGAGGAACTGTAATTGTGGCTGATAAAGCTTCAAGCACAGCACACAGAAACACTGAAAATAGTGTCTGCCTTTAGTTTTTTAGAATTTGTTAACAGTGTAGTAAGCATCCTGAATCTATTCTGCTGGTTTACTGCAGGGCTTAATAAAACTTCTAAATCCTCTGCTTAGAAGCTGAGGACAGAAGGGAAGGACATATTCAGGGTAATAGCCTCCCCTTAACTAGGTTACCTAGATAAAGCAGTAAAAACCAAAACAAATTATAATATTTTAAAAGAATGTCTGTATATCACATTTTAATTATTAATTAGCCTGAATACATCTTTCCCTTCTTTTGTTTTCGAACTCCGTAGAGGATCTACAAGTTTAATTATGCTCTTCTGCAGTAAGGAGGCATAGGTATGTATTTAAGAAATATTCAGAGTAGCATTCAATCTTTAAGGATAAAATTAATCATGATATGGTATGTACTAGTTATTTAATATATCATCTCAGTCAAGTTTGTATGTAGATATACCAGGTGATAGTCTTGCTGATTTTGAAATTTTATTTTATTTTTTCCCCTGCCCTAAAAGATTGTAAGATCAGAGAATTTTCTTGACTCTGATTTGGCTGCTAAGAGCAAAAGATTAAATTAGGAAAACAAGTTTACAGTGAAGTTGTTTTATGCTACTTATTTCTTCCTTTCTTAATATATCCATCAGAATCTTCAGTCTGAGTTTGGGCAGTCTGGATTCAGTTATGTTTCCCTTTTCATGAGAGCAGTACTCTCTAGCCAGGTTCTTTTAGATATTCACAAGGTGGAGTTAATGTTTAATAGAAAATTTGCTTTTTTGGAAGATATTTAGTGAAATGTTTGGGGCATAAAATGGACTGGCTAGCTATTTTATTGTCACATCAGTTTTTTTATCCTTTCATATGTACCACTTAGTAAGATGAGAATAACTTAGTGCATAGATTTATATAAAAAAATCTGCCTCAAGCTGATTGTGAAAAGTTTGGATAGAAGAAATAATCCAGCAGAATAGAAACTGAAAAGAGGGTTAATTTTTGGGTGCATTAATTGCCTGATTTGTTTTGCTTTGTGGCTGCTAAGCACTAACTGTTGGTATAACAGTAAGATAAAAATGCCATTTGTCTTTGCAGCAGGATGTATTGCAGTGATTTCTGTTAGTCCCATAACAGTGTTGCAATAGAACAGCAGCAGTGAGTAGAATCTCTGCAGGCAGGTTCTCTAGGATATGAATCAACTCAAATTAAGACAGGAATACTTTGTTTTCCTTCAAATTTGACAGCAGAGTTTCCATGTTTTCATGTAGTACTGTAATCTCATATTCTTGATTCAGACTGTGTTTCTTTTTATTATCTATATATAGGATAAGCAATATCATTGGCTTACAGTGACAAAAATTAATTGGAAAGAAACAAGTATTTTTCTAGAAATCTAAGTATCAACTGTGTAGCTGCTAGTCATTTTTTAAAGTTAAATATTAGATGTGGGAGATCCCTATCATATCATGAGCCACTAAAGTTTCTAGTTTTAATTTTGGCCATTTGAATGCTATTTGATTATAGAAAATCATGTAGATTGCATGAAATGAATGCTGTGTTAAGATTTCTTTGAGGCCCTCCTGGTTGCCAGAGAACTCACGAATTTTGTTCTGGACATCTGTCTGTAGAGTAGCTCTGTCTAGTAACTGGTGTGGCCTTTTCATTATTGTACCAGGATTTTCTCTGGATAATTAGAAGAGTTGTAAACGAAACTTTCTTAGCTACTTTGCAAAAGTAAACCTCTATTTAATCTTTTCTGCTGTGCGAGGAGCACATGTGTGAGGTCAGACCTCTGCTCTGAGAAAGCTTTAGAATCCTGAGTATGAGCCTGTACACTTCTTCTGTTTGTAATATCAGGTAGAATTCTTGATTGGTGATGGCAGTTCTCTAAAGGACCATGGGGAATAGTAAATGTAAAAAAATTGAAATTATTTGGATCATTCATCTCTTTGAGAGCATATGCACAAATTTAAAGCAGTTTATGGTTGGAAAAGTGTCAGACAAGGAGACTGGGAGTAACTGAGGCTTTAACTATAACAACATATCAGTTTATCGATAGTATAAACACACCACCAGTTGTTGGTGAGAGAATACCACTAATGTGAATCAGCAGATGCTTTCATCTTCTTTGCCTACTTAGGCATTACAATGGAGGAGAAAAAAATCCTGTTATGCAGGATTTAATGGCTATTGATGATATTGAGATGAGGAAGTCAGACCCTCTGGTAAGGGCAGCAAACTGCCACCTTTTAGACTGCCAGTCTAAGTGCAGATACAGTTATCAGTTTTCAACAATTTAAGGTAATTTTGTGTTTTAAAAATAAGTCTTGTAATTAACACCTTGAGGTATTGCAGTAGTCCAAATATGGTTTAAATATTGGATAAACATTTTAGTAGCTATAAACAATCTTAAAGCTACATGAACATGAAAATAAATATATAAGTATGTTTCCATATATGGGATATGTTCTCACTGAATTTACCTTTTAAAAGAATGTATTTTTTTCTGGGAGAAAAGAACATTGATTTGCTTTAAGACGTATACATGGTTTGGTGCAACTGGAATGTGTACTCAGAACACCATAAAAGGAGGAGCAGTGGTAGCAATTGCAGTTCTGTACGGGAACTGCGTTGTGAGTGATGTGCAGTTCTGAAGATTTGGACAGGGACGTCCCTGTCCCTGCACACCTTGTCTGTAAGTGATGAGAGGTGGAGACTACTAATTCTAGAGCATTTAGTACCCTTCTCTTGGTTACAGTCCCAAATTTACTAAGAATTAACTGGTTTTGTTCGTAGTTCACTTACTGTACAGCCTTGTTAGAAAAATATTTTTGCTTGGCAATTGATTCATGTTTCCTTGCTATCTTGATGGCTTATACTGCCTCTTCAGATACTTTAATTGATATTAAATTTTAACCTGAATGACAGGTCAAACATTTAACCAAACATCTGAATACAAATTCCTAATTTCACTTTAATTTTTGGATTTGAGAGTAAGAAAAGGTTAACTTTTAGCTAGAAACAAATAGTATCTTTTTTTCCCTTTCATCTTTGCTCCTTCTTAATTTTGTAATGTTTGATTTATCGCTTCCTGTTCTTCCTTACACTTTCTTCCTCTTATATTCTAAATGTTTTTTTCTATTCTTTGCTTTGCATCTCTTAGTCTTTGCATTACATTGTCATTGTGCCTTTCCCCCACACTATTGAAAGTAAGGCTTCTTGCTAAGACTAAGCTATTTTATCTCTCACTTCTGTTTTGAGAAGTGTGAAACTCTTTTGAATTAATGAAAGTGTTCTAAAAATCATAATGGATTGTTTTAATTCTATCTGCAAGTGTCACAAGACTTTATTACAACAGTGATTGCACATTTGGGATTGCAGAAGAAAGATGTTCATTACTGCAGCATATTTAAGTCTTAGCCCCTATTTTTAGACATTAGTCCTAGATGTAATCGCTGCTTCGTAGAGAAATGAGAATGATTGCTTCTTCAGTTTTCACATAGGGTTACTATGAAGTTACTTAGCAGAGATGTTACTGTAGTTGTGATATACTGGCAAAAAATTAATACTCAGTGGTCCTCAGACTCCTACTTTCACACGTGATGCTCTTGTCTCAGAAGTGTACTGTAAAACTTCCATGAATATGGGTTTCCTGAAAATGTTCTAGGATTGGGGTTTTTTTTTTAGTTTTCTTTAAGCTTTTATTTCATTACCTTTTCAAGTTTATATTTCAAAATTATGTTTTGGCTAAATGAGTTTTTAATAGCCTCCCTAATGCTGAATTGAAGGTTTGAAGAGTCTTTCTGGTAATAAATGATTTTACATATTCATATTGTTTTGGAAAGTGTGAGTGTGTTTTTAGAATGAAATAAATGTATATATTGAACTGGGATTATACAAGGTATTGTATAGATGGTAATAATATTAGTAAACTATAAATAAAACTTGATAAGAAACTTCTGTATATACTAAAGTAGGTTCAGAATGATGTAAGTGAAAATGCCTTAATGTTAAATTTCACCTGCCTTAGTCAGATTCTCAAGACTGAGTAGGTGTCTTAGTTCCTTTGTGTAGCTTAAGTTTCAAAGATCACTATGAAAATGAAATCCTTTCAAACCAGTAGAATTTTATTGTGTATTCCTTAGCTGCATTAAAATTTAGCTTTTTTTAAGAAATTAAAAAACATTTTGCTGGGTATGAAATATGCAACTCCAAAGGTTAATGTCACAGGGTAAACTGACTTGAAATATAAAACCTTTTCCCAAAAAGTGCTGTGAAGTTGCCCTGGGAATTTCCATTAATACTTCAATTTGTATTAAATGAAAACATGTTTATACCTAAACTCTTAAAATCCACAAATGTAATTGTATGCAAATCTCTTATCAAAAACTCAAAACTAAAGGGACAGTTTACATTGTAATTTACTGGTATTATATAGTATCTTCTATGTAATTATATTAGTACACTACATTTTCAGTACAGTTCCATTACAATTTCATTTGAATAGAGTTGTAATCTGAAAAGTGGACCTTGAGAGAGGGTACTGTGTGCGTTCAAGTCTGCTTCAATGGCTTCAGATCTGCATGATTCTACAAATCCAACAAAACCCTTAGGTTCTTTACGCAAATGGTAATGAATAGACTATGGTTATAATTGAAGTAAAAATCATAGTATGTGAGGAAATCAGAGTAATATAATAGTGTTCTTGTGAACTGTGTTGTTTCTTTGTTCTGTTGTTGTTCACTTAACTGAAAATGTATATGTACTTTCAGACTTGCATAGGAGCAACAGATCTAGTCTCTGGAGGACTGAGAGAATATAGTGTTTGGTATTGTGATAATTTTGTATTGATACTTTATATAAATAATATAGACTAAATATCATTATTTATATTGTGCACTACTTAATCATGGCATTCTGGAGGTCCTAATACTGCCTGTTTGTTCAGGAAGCCTTCTTAAAAATTCTTCCTTCATAAAAGGCATGTCATATCCCGGACCACTACTTCATTACCTAAATATTTTTATATTCTGTGAGGTGAAGGGACAAATTAAGTTTCTAAAACTCTCAATCACTTTCAAGTAACTTGGTTGCTGAAAGCTGTAAATGCCTTGTGTCCACAACCACACAGAACACATTGTTCTGGTCTGGTGAAAGCACAGATACCAGCCTTCTGTCCATTCAGGGATAGTTATGAATTGTAATAATTTCTGTAACGTGCATCCTAGTACCATGACCCAGTGTGTTTCTCTTTCTCTTGTAATCCCTAGCCTGTTCCTTTCCAGTGGTTATTAACACGTGAGCATCAGGAGTTTGTTAGGTGCTGAAAATAGTTTTCTTTCAATGTAACAAAAGAAGTTTCAATAACTATTTTTAACAGGAGAATAGTTTTATGATTTACTGCATATTTTTGTCCTATGGAATGGTAAGTATCTGAAAATTATAATCTCTAAACAGACTAGGATATGATAATTCTATGATCTGTCTGGGTGTCCAGTGTTGATCAAAATGCTGCAAGATGCCCTTCCTGGTCTTCAGTTTTTATGGATTTCCTGTAGGCTCTATACTTCCAGGATCTGCAAGATCTGTGCAGATTTTTTTCATACTTGAGGGATCATAAAATGGCAGTAGAGGCTTACACTTAAGCATTTGAAATACTCCTCTATTTCTACAGGGCCATCAGAGTATTTCAGCTGATGGCTGAATTACTGGGTTCTATCAGTCCATCCAAAGTAGCACAAGTTTTTATCACACAACTGATTATAAATTGCAGCTTACCTTAGAAAGAATCAGTATACTTTGTTGGCTGCTTAGTGCTTGAAAGGAAACTATTATTTATGGAGTGGATGATCTGGTCCCTTTGTGCTTTGTCGCTTCAACTCCTTTTGGTTTCATAAGGCAAACTTGTCAAACTTCGCTTGTGTCATCTAGAGCCTCTCCCCAGTCAGGCTGCAAATTATGTTGGTTACATTTTACTATCTCAAGTGTTTTTATCATGTGAGATTGTGCCTTTTTTTTTTTTTTGATCACTAACAATTCCTCTTGTCAATCTTTACTGAAAACCCTGAATCATATTCAAGGACTTCCTGTTGTGGAGAAGATGTATACTTCTACCCACATGTGGCTGTTAACAAGTGGGATTGGTTGAGGTTTGCTCCTCTGTCAGAATCTAAACAGCAAATCTATTGAGTAACGTTAGGTCTGTTCTGGGGTTCTGAAACTCATGTATAAAGCATGTGGAAGGATTTAGGTAGGCATGTTCATGTACAACATCAAAATTTCAGATCTGTCTTACATAACTCATTAATGCTTTAAGTAGCAAACTGTTCTATACATTATCTACCATGTTCCCTTTTCAAGGAAACTGTTCTTCTGGGAGGTGAATACTAATCTTGGTGGGCTAAAGTAGTTTTTGGTATTGCAGTCAGGTTCACCAAATAGTGAATAGTACCAAAAGTCTTCTTACCTTCAGAAAGTAGCTTATCTAAAGCTCTTTTGAGAACAGTTCTCGGAAATATTAGAAAGGTCTCTGGAAAACAGTGAAAACCTTGTTTGCCAAAGATTTTGCTACAGGCATCAAAAGAAAACTGTGAGTGTATTTCCTTATGAGGAGAGAAGTGAAATTTGTAACTACAAATAATTTATACCTAACCAAGGAATACAACTACTTAATTCACTTTTTCAGTACAGGATGGAGTTAAGACTGGCAAAGTGGGAAAATACTATGTATTCATGCTCTGGATATCATTGAAGCTTTGTTTTAACTCAGTATGTGGGTGTGTGAAACTCTGTTTGGTGGTAATTGTAGTATTCACATAATGTATTTTACTCTAAATGTAAGTCACATTCTCAACTTTTTTGCCATATTAAGTGTAACTTCTAACAAAATCTCAGTTAAATGTTAGCTCGTTTACTTAGTGACTTTAAAAACAGGCTAATGGAATTTGCAATCTGTCAATTTCCTCATTTAAGCAGTTAATATTTTATGAAAATGTCCCTATATTGTATGTCTGGTATAATGTATAAAAGAATTATGCATGTTCTTCCACACTAAAATACTCACTTCTCTGCTGTGAATAAATTATAGTAGATGGGGAATCCATAGAGTCTATTTGCAAATTGTAGTGTGGAATACTATGGTCTCAGTTTTTAATCATTTTATTTTCCTAGGGTTCTGAACTTTTTAGTCAGTTTGCCATTTAGAAAAGCTATTAACTGCACAATTAAATCATTTGCTACTACAAACTGTTAAGTGTATTTAATGTGCTTTAACTAACAACTGCTTCTGTTCTGTTCTATTCTCCCTTTACCACCTACTGCTTTAGAAAATCCAGTAGTTCTAGTGATCCTATGACCACAGAGTGAGACAGATCATTTTACTGATCTTGATGAAAATAAAACATCCTTTTAAAAAAGCAAACAAAACAACAAACTCCTATTGGACTGATTAGTCTTAAATTAACTGTGAAACTGCATCTAAAGGGATTTAAATGACAACAGAAAGCATTGGAACGTTTGAATCCACTCTCAGAACTCTCATGCTATCTCTCCCTTGTCAAAAAGGATCAGAGGATTGGCTTTATTTCTGAAAAAGTTGCTAATATGTTCTGGTTATCATCAGTCTGAGTTCTAATTAGACATCTGTGAGAGTAAAAATTGAATCTCACCTATATTTAGCATTTCTTCAGGAATGTGTTAAGAAGTGTATCCCAGAGTCTAGTGTAGTGCCCTATAGATAGTGAAGATTGGAGAATAAGTGTGTAGGAAATAATGCGTCAGTTGTTGATTCAATACTTAATTAATTAGTTAAATTGTTAAATTAATAGTTAAAACAGAAATACTTTCATCTCCCAATGTCAGAGTCTTGTTTTCAGTCCTCTGCTGGCAGGAAAATACTAATGTTTATGGTACTTCTATCTCCATTATACCCTACTCATACCTTCTTTTTCTGATTGAGGTTCAAGATGTAGGCCTAGTATCAGTGTCATGCTATTCTGGTGGCTTTTCTTCTCCAGGACACCATAGCACTATTGTTGAGCATGGAGGTGCTTTCTAAGATCTCTGAACAAGGCTTTCCCCTTTTGTTAGAACCAAGAGGCTTTGGTTGTGCTTACCCCTCTGGAACTAGTTCTGTGCCACTTCAGAAGAGAATTACTGCTTGTCCCAATCTCTTTCATTATTATAGGCTTCAATTCATGTACTGCAAGGTTTTTATGGGGACAGAGGCAACAGTTCAGCTAGGTGTCTTTAGATGGGATCTTGGCTTGATGGTCGGAATTTTTGGAGGTAATTTATTGTATCTCAGTTCAGTTTCAGGTTCTCTGCATAGGCTTGAGATGAGTGAAGTGAATCCTGGAGCCGTGTTCTATCAAGAAAAAGCTAGGCAGTCATAGCAGAAATTATAAGAATAACCTAGTGCGTGCCAAATCAGACTTGCTTACTCAGGTAAATGCAGACTTCTGAACTAGCTGGAAGAGGAAGATGAACTGTTGAAGAGGCAATGAAATATTCTATGGGCAGGTGAAAAATGTCACACAGTTGATAGTCTTCTTTCTCAATTCACCAGATGTCTGATGAAAATACAGTACAGTGGAGAGGAACCAGTCCAGGAGGTTCCTGGAAGAAAATACCCTAACACAGCTGGTCAGGATGTCAGCAAGGGAGGGCACCCTGGTGAACCTGTTTTTTGTGAGCAGGAAAGGACTGGTGGTGATGTGATGTAATGTCTGGAGGCTCCCTGGGCCTCTGTGATTGCTAAATGACAGAGCTTTTTAATTGTTGGAGAATAAGAAGGTGTGCCAGCAATACTGCAGGGGGAAATAAAGTATTAAAGCTGAAGAAAAGACCGGGGTGCCTTTTCTGAAGCAAAGAAGACAATAATAGTAAAACCAATGGTTCTCAAGGTACCCAGCCCTTGATCTGTAAAACAGAGAGGAGGAGCAGAGTGAAGGCCCCATGGTCCAGGGAGAAATAGCGTGCTCCACCACTTACACATGCACAAGTCTGTGGGGCAGTGAGCATCCATCCAAGGGTACTGAAGGAGCCAGAGCCTGAGCCACTTTCCATCAATTAGCAACAGTCTTGGTTTACCATGGAGTTTGTTGGAGGCTGGTAAATATGACACCCACGTACACAAAGTGTTCTAGGGAGGATCTGGGGAACTATCTGACTTGTCGGCTTGACTTCAGTGCTGAGGAAGGATATGGGGCAGGTCATCCTGAGTGCTGTTACATGGCACATGCACGACGACCTGAGGATCAGGCCTAGCCAGCATGAGTTTGTGAAAGGCAACTCCTGCTTGACAAATGTGACCTCCTGGTATGATGGGGTAAGATGTATAAGAGGGAATGTTGTGAATATGAATGTTGTCTGACTGGACTTTAGTAAAATCTTTGAAAGTGTTTTCCACTGAATTATCCTGGAGAAGCTGGTAGCCTGTGGCTTGAATGCGTGCATGCTTCTCTGGTTAAAAGTGTTGCTGGGTGTCCAGTGCCGGAGAGGAGTGGTGGTGAATGGAATTGCTTCCAGCTGGTGGCCAGTCACCAGTGGTGGTCCTCAGGGCCCAGTACTGGCGCCAGTCTTGTTTAATACCTTCACTGGTGACCTGCTCAGGGGGATCGAGTGCACTCTCAGTCAGTTTGCAGGTGACACCAAGCTGAGTGGGAGTGTTGATCTGCTGGAGGGCAGAAAGCTCTGCAGAGGGATCTGGATGGGCTGAGGCCAATGGCATGAGATTCAACAAGAGAGCCCAGGTCTGGGTCCTGCCCAGGCAGTGGCACAGGCTGGGGCAGAGGGGCTGCAAAGCTGCCCACAGAAAAGGCCCTGGGGGTGCTGGTGACAGTGACTGAACATGAGCCAGGGTGTGCCCAGGTGGCCGAGAAGGCCAATGGCATCCTGGCCCGGATCAGCAATGGTGTGGCCAGCAGGAGCAGGGCAGGGATTGTCCCTCTGTACTGGGCACTGGTGAGGCCACACCTCAAGTGCTGTGTCCAGCTCTGGGCCCCCATGATAAAAAAGGCATTGAAGTTTTGGAACAAGTCCAGAGAAGGGCAGTGGAGCTGGGGAAGGGTCTGGAGCATGACTCCTGTGAGGAGTGGCTGGGAGAAAAGGGGGCTCAGTGGTGACCTTATCACTCTTTGCAGTAGACTGAAAGGAGATTGTAGCCAGGTCATGGTCAAGCAACATGACAAGGGGACATTCCTTTCCATCAGAATGTACAAATCTTGCAATATTACATGTCCTCTTTGTCACAGTGGGTCCTACAAATTGTAAATCATTAAGAGTTCACCAACTTGATTTTGAGGAATTTCAATTCATTAAAATAATTTCTCTGGGTGTTATCATCATCCTTTGTCTGTAATACTGTTATTTCCTACTAGATATTAGCAGGTCTGAGAGAAGAGGAATGTTCTAAAATTGCAATAAAATACATGATTATAAGAAGATTATATTAATACTTCTACTGTTGGGGTATGAAGAAGACCTTAATCAGACTTAAAATGAAAGTATTTTCATAGGAAGCCTGTGCTGCTTTATATTGGAACTCTGCTGCTCAAAGTATGTTCCAAACAAACAATTCTTTAAAAGGAAGTAAGTCAGAAACAAGAGAGCTCAGGCTGTTTATTTATAACAATTATTAATGAGTTAAATACTGTTCCCAACTCAATATTCCTGTTGAATTCAGTAGGACTGATCTGCATGTCTGTTAGCAGTCAAGGCAAGCATATTGAAGACTGAATCATTGAAGATTGAATTATCCTCCTCCTGTTAGAGGAAGGTTCTTCAGTGCAGGTTGTGATGCACTGGGATCAGGAACTTTCCTTTCACATTGCTTGTCCTGTAGGCAAGAGAAGAATTCAGTTACCAGTGGACTTGGTATAGCATCCTGAGTTTTTTAGTTTAGAACTGAGACTGCCACAAGGAATTGTAGGAAGAGAAGGAAATTAAAGTACTTCAGGTGCTATTGCATAAAATATCCAAGAGTTTGCTAGGCATCCTGTAAAACACTGAGAGCAAAATTGGCATGTTATAAAACTTCCCTTCATATTTCTTCTTTTTTTAAAAAAATTCAGTGTCTTTTCAAATTGTAATAAAAAAAAGAACAAAATTATTATTTTAATTGATAAAATTCATTTTGTCAGTCCTTTCCTCCCCATCCTCCTACCTCTACTGAAAACGTTTTTATGGATTCTTTCACAACACCGGAGTTTTGACCAAGGCATGGAGCCTTGCCGTGTTTTCTGAGGACCTATGTCTTATTTTCACTTCTAGGTATTTCCGTAAATGTCAATTTTGGATCATAGGTTTTAAGTCCAAAAAAGGCCAATATATATACCTAAAATAGTTTGTTGAATATCAGTAAAGGTATTTCATTTGGCAGTCAACTTATTTCCAAGGATATTTTGTATATACTGTTAATCTGTTTTTCATGTCAGTAGATCTACTGGTTTGCGCAAGTGGGTAGAAAAGCCAAAAGCTATTTTTAAAAAACACATATAAGTCTTGCATGAAACCGTGTTGTTGTGTGTTACTTTCTTAATGAATAAAACATGTTGATTCAAATATTCTAGATATGTCCTTGTCATTTTGTCTTTTGGTAGGTTGATGAAGTGGTGGATGAGTATAATGAAAATAATTTCTATGAATCTGATGAAGAACAGAAAGAGAAGGATCAGAAATTGAAAACCACCTATACTATGGACCCAGATCACAGGCTGCTGTTACGAAATACAAAGCCCCTGCTTCAAAGCCGAAATGCTGCTGTATGACAAATTTCTTTTTGATTAAAATGTTAAATTACAAATACCTGTTTTTAGAAAATTTAAAAGTTTGAAGAGTAAAATCTACACCTCTTTAAAACGGATGAAAATATCCTTTAATAACTCTAGGAGACTATTATGATCTGTTTTGAATTTTACTTAGCTTGTAAGTTGAACACCTAAACTGATTGTTGTATGTGCTCCAAATAATACAGACAAACAAAATACTAGAAAATGTATGAGAGCATTTGAATATAACTTAATTAGCATGTGATGGCTACACCATACGTAGCTCTTAATGCAAAAACTCTCAGCAATTAGGATGGTACAAACTGGTACAGTTTACTGGTACAGTTTGCTGGTACAGCTTTGTGGAACAGATCTACCAAGAAAATCATAGTTGTTACTGATTCGTCAATTTGTTCTTTCATTTGAGTCTCACATTTTAAAAGTAGACAATTATACACTGCATTTCAAGAGCTGTTGCCTCGGCAGGGTTCCACGATAGATATGATATTATAAGTATGGTGTACTCTAGATTATTTCCATGAGATTTTAAAATACAGGTAACTTCTTAGAACTAGAAAAAGCCATGCTCATGTTGAATCATTGTTATGTTAATCAGTTCACAGAATGCTACTTCTAACCTCAGCTTGTCCTCTTAGTCAGGACTAGATGAGTTTTGAGAAAAGTCTCTCAGTGTTAATGAATATTCATATCACTGCAAAAACAGTTACTGCACCGTGATTAAGTCACCTTGCCATGTATTTTTAATAAGATAAACAGATTAGGTTATAGTTCTACATTGAAACATATTTTGCGATTTATTAGTATGTCTGACTCTTCTGAAAATCATTCATGATCTGCCAGCCCAGCAGACTTTGGAACCAATTTGATTAAATTTTTACAACTTTTTTGCTAAAAATCACTGTTCAGTGTCTGGGATATTTCTTAATTTCCTGAAGGAACAAGCATGTTTGATATGTTTGCTGTTCCAGCTCATGGAGAGGTTCAGTTAGTTATTGCCTTCATTCCATAAATAATTTTCTTTATTAAATATTTTATTAATTTTCATATTTATTATCTTTAACTTTCTGAACATAAAGTTAGCTGAGATGTTAAAGTGCACTTTGAAAGTGTTACTGAAATCATACTACTTTGAAATGCTATTATGGGGACATTCATATTGTTCACAGAATTTATCTGCCATTAAATTATTAATGGCTTTCCATATGACCTTATGATTTTTGTTAGCAGTAAAAGTTACTTGTAGTATATTGCTAAAAATCTTACCCTTATTTCCTGGCTTTAGATGTTTTTAATCACTTTTTATTGTTGAATAATAATTTTTGTTTCATTTGTACTAAGATGTAAGAAACCAAGTGAAGTGTTACCATGAGGGCTTTACTTGGAGTCTCTATTATTTGCTTTGTTTGAAACAGAGATTTGATCATGACACTATTGTAGGAAAGGTTGTGACATGACACTGACTAGCAGGAAGATTATATTTTATTTTTTATTTATGAGAAAATTTGAGAAGAAAAGAAATGGGTTGCTTATGTCTCAGTATTTTGTTAGCCTGGATATTAGTATACAACCCTGCAGCTTTTACTTTCTGTTCGATTTGATACTTTAAAATTTGCCAGTAAAGGCAGCTGTTGTTTTACAAATTGCATAATAGAATAATGGAATGAAAGATTTTGAGTGGAAACTAGATAAAGGTGATATTGAACCTGTAGTAATAAAGGAAAAGCACATTAGAAAAACTTTGAAAGAATATTTCTTCATTACTTTGTACAGCTGATGTTAGCAATACTGATTTATTAAGGATGATATCCCTATATTTGTAATTTGAATTACCCACTGTGTTTTCTCTTTGTATTTCTGTGACCTTCTATTTATTATAGCGTACAGTAAATACTGGGAGGAACTAGAGGTACTCAATAGTAAAGATATATTTATTCCAGTGTTCTTCCTCAGTCTGCTTTACCGATTTCAAAGGCTGCGAGTCTGCACTTTGCTTTCTGAAGAAGAGTGAGCTTGTAGGCCTGTAGGTCTGAAGCAAGTGTGGTAGATATGACTGATGATTTGAAGTTAACATGCTGCTCTGAATGTTCTTCCTCTAGGTGGTAATGGCAGTTGCACAGCTTTACTGGCATTTGGCGCCAAAATCTGAAGCTGGTATTGTTTCTAAGTCATTGGTGCGTTTACTTCGTAGTAACAGGTAGGTCAAGTCCTTACTTTTCATCACTGTATGTGTACTTTTTTTGTGCGTGTTTGTTTAGCCTTAGTTGTAAGAATGTAACTGTCACACAATTAATTTAATTTTGAAATTGTCCTGTACTCCTTTTCACTCAACAAATGAGGATCACTAAAAGCAATTGCATCATTTTTGGTATTCCATCCAGGGATTATTGATTCTATTGACTGTTGATATGACTTTTGTTCTGACAAGAGCCGTGACTGCCTCATTAGTATTTAAATAGCGTCAGTACTACTTGGTTTGTTTAGTATCTTAATTTTTTTTAATTATTGAAAATTTAGTTCTGTTGTGTTCCTTACTGTCTTGCTAAGCACTAAAGAAGTCTTCTGATGTGTATTTTATTTTTCTGCACTGTAACACAAATACCAAAATGGGTGAGTTTAGAAGGGATCACTGGATATTGTCTAGTGCAATTTCCCTACTCAAGGTGGGTCTCATGGAGCACACTGTTCAGGACTGTGTCCAGTCAACTTTTGAATATCTCAGAGGAAGGAGACAATGTATGTTTTAAAATTGATATTACCACTTGAAACTGCTGCACCTGCCATGTTTTCTTAATATTTGGATAGTTTTTAAAGAAGTTGTTTATATTTCATTCAGAATGTTCCCTTTTGACTTCATCATCTTCAATAGTATTTTGTCTGCTTTTCTATGAAAGGTCTTATCAGCCACATTTCATAAGATTGCTAGTGCTATTTTTTTGTTTGTATTTTCTAGTTTTTGCATAGTGGACCAATATTTGCTGCAGAGAAGTGCTTTTCTTCCCTACTCAGTTTTTAGATTTTGAACTTCCATGTATTTGTATGAAAATTCTCGAAGGGTTTATATGCAACAATTTAATTATTTTTAGAATAACTTTTTAATTAAACATTGTATTTTTGGCTAGAACTTTACTGTGAAAATAATTTACTTTTTAAGTCAGTTACATCAAAGAGACACAAAGGTTTTATAAAAAACCTCACTTTTGTTTTGTCTGGCAAGATTACTCATCCTAGACATACCTTAACTTTTGTAAGCCCTGCCATCACAGAGCTGTTTCTATGTAAACTTCTGCAGCTCAATATCTCTATAGTTTAATAGTTGGTGAAGAACTAAAATGGGACTAGGCAGAGTATTCATGCTTTTATTTCAGATAACAATTGAATCACTATTATTTTTGTGTTTGGCTTTATAGAACAGTATGTTTCTCATTGTCTTTATACAAAGATGAGTGAAGTGACTAAAGCAATTGGCAGATAATGTATAGAGTTAAACTCATACTCAGAGGTTGAAAGGCATTTGCATGTGGTTTATTGCTTGTTTATGCTCAGATTTCATTAAAAGAAAAGTCACTTCTTTTTTGTATCTCAGGCTAGTACCTTAAGTGGCACTAGTCTTCTGATTTTTCTGTCTGGAATGGCTTGTCTGTTCTCTGTTACCATTCTGGATGAAACACTTTTGCTATTAGAGACACTTTGAAATAAGCTTTAGCTGTTTGCCCTTGAAGTTATTTGCCTTTAAATTAATGTCAACTAAGCTATAATCTAGTTAGGGTGAGAGTGCCCGAAAGAGCATCTCATAGCATTTACCAGTCTTGTTTCATCATGTGTAGCTGACTATTGCCATGCACCTATGTAAGAATTGCATAAAATAGGTTTAAAAGGTCTTAAGTACCTCTCTATTATCACTTTTCTTTGTAAGCAACAGCTGTAATTACCTTAGGGCTATTAGGCAGTTTTGAGTACGAGGAGATAATGGGTATGATGATTTCTCTATTAGGATGAGATTTGCAACATGCAAGGATTTGAACACTCATGGTTCAGAAAAATTGAGTGTTAATTATTACTTAGTTTTTAAGCATTTGGTGGCACAAAATCTGCACTTCAAAAGCTTCAGGCTAGTACCCTGATTTCTTTTTGCTCACTCATGTGGAGGCTTTTAAACTCATACATTAATGACGAGAGTGCCCTCTCCAAACATGTTTAATGTTTGTTGTAGAGTATTACGTAAATCTCTTGTCTATATCTAGCATAGTTTATTATGTAGAAGTGCTAGTTTTTGATAGATATATATGTCTGCCACTGTACACTCTTGTGTCACGGGAGATCCTAGCCCTTTTAGAGCCATTTTAGAAAAATTCTTAAGAGGAAAAAGTCATAGCAATTTTTGCTAGTTTGCAAGGATTAACTGTTCGTATAATAAATACTGTTATTTCAATACTGGAGATAAAGCTCGGATGTTTCCATTCTCAGCTATGTTATCCTGAAATATTTATTTCAAGAAGGGGGATGAAATGTATGGCTTTTGTAAGCTCTTTCCATTATATTAACGTGATTAATGGAATTCTGATTTAAATAAATACAGAAGACATACAAAAGGCATCATAGCACTGATGTCAATGAGTATTTTGGCATATTGGAGTTTTGAAAAATGAAGGCCTGGTTTCATCCTGCCTTTCTCTTCCTGTGAATCAAGCGATGAGGTTAAGCAGTTGGCAATAAGCTTTGCCTTCTATGTTTGTGCTAAAACAAATGTATAACTAACTTGATGTTCAAGTAGAATTGGACTTTCTTTGCCATGTTGAATTATTTTATGTATCAGTAATTTTGTGGAATTACTCTTACTTTTCTTTTCACATTCTAGGGAGGTGCAGTATATTGTCCTGCAAAATATTGCCACTATGTCAATTCAGAGAAAGGTACACCCTATTTAGAATTTTTAAAATCACTCTGTATATGAAACACGGGAGAGTTACTTAAATATGTTCTGATTTTCAGGGAATGTTTGAACCTTATCTGAAGAGTTTCTATGTTAGATCAACTGATCCAACTATGATCAAAACACTCAAGGTGAGTTTAATTTCTATAAGCTGCTGGACTAAACAGTTTGAAACAGAAAGATAAAATGTTTTTCACTGATAATGACACAGGTCATTCTGGCTGTTTCTTTATCTCACTAAGAAGTATCAAGGCCTTTAATTAAGTCCACAAGGGGCCTTCAGGCTTGTCAGGCTATCTGAAAGTTCTCATTACCGTGTTGGAGGTTGAAGAGTGGCTGTATTTTCCACTACAGCTTTTAGGACCTTTCAGTCATACAGAGCATTACAGGCAGTCTAACATTGAGAGTTTGACTATTTCATGGGAGGAAGAGTCTTTAATACTGTTAGCTTAAAAAGAGTTTAAATCTGTTCCCCTGTACAAAACAGAGCAGTGTTTGAGTCCCAAATTTTCTTTGGTGTTAGCATCTGACATGAAAAGTACTTTAGGCTTTCCTCAAGGCCACTTTTCAATGCATGTTTTCAGCTGTTGTCTTGTTGTTTTCTTTGTACTTATTCTTTAACAAATGTGCAATCCTTGACAAAACAATGGCTAAAAAAGTGTCTACTATTATGTGCCTTTTTCTTGTTTTGCTTTAGATTGTCATAGGCAATGTGTTCAGGAGTGGAAGGTACATTTTTCTGAAAGAAACGGTTTTTTCCCAAACTTCATTTTACATGCATATTCACTTATATTATATGTGCAACAGTGGTGTAGTCCAAGATGCATATGCCAAAACTAACATGTTTTTATACAAACTAAATATATTTTTGTGTTTTATACCAACAATAAGACATAAGTAAATTTGTGGCAGTTGGAAGCAAAAATTTATTCTCTACATTTTAGGAATATTGTGAGGAATGCCTTACTCTCATCCAAGAATAGTCAGTCTAAAAATAGTAGAAAGTTGATATATTTAAATTCTTATATGAATTGATAATATATTGGAGAAGAAGTGAAGAAGTAGAAATTGTTGTTTTTCCTTTCATTGTCTCATTTGTATAATGATGGCTGAAAAATTTAGAAAACCCTGAAGTTTTACATACAAAAATAATCTTGTGGTTTTCTCCTTCTCCTACCTCTGTAGTCCAAGCCTATTTGCTTCAAGATGGAATGATGAGTCCCATGCAGTAATTAATATGTAGGAGCACCCTTGAATTTATCTCTTGTGTTGTTTGGATTTCTGTTTTTTATATTTTCCAACATCAAGTTTGCTTTTGTGATCACTGGTTAACATTGAGCTTGTATTTTCACAGTCACCTATTTTAATTGCAAGTTCTCAGTTATAATTAGTTGTCATCATCTCAGAGACTATAATTTTCTGAACAGTTAAGGTTTTTTCCCAGTTATGAACATTGATTTTTTTTCTGTTTTAATAATCAGTCTTCTACTATTTGGAGCTCTTAACAGCTTTTCTTAGTCAGCCTTTGTCTTCATTTCCCTGAAAACTGTAGCATCAGTTGAAAACTTTGTCAGCCTGTGTTCTTGTTACTTTCCTAGTTCATATGTGAAAAAAGCCAGTGATTTGTGATATTCCATTGATAGCCACCCTCTGCTATAAAATGATCTTTTCTCTTGCCTATTCCTCTTTTCCATTTATCCTCTTGCTTTCTATGCCATTCTAGGCACATGTTTTTAAGAGCCTTTAGTGATACGTCTTATGAAATTGTTTTGAAGTACAAGTGGTTTGTATCATCAGAGTATCCATTTTGGATGCTTCCAACTCAAAAAACACCACCATATTTCTGAGCATAATTTCCCTTTGGAGAGACAGGGTTGTGTTTTCCATTTGCTTCATTCAAAGTTGGAAGTATAGCTTCTTAACAATATATGCCAAGTGTTGTATATAATCCTTTGGTTCACCAGGAGCAAAGAGGACGGCTTCCAGGGTCTGATGTTGATGTTGAATCAGATCTGAGGAATCTCACAGATGCAAAAGTTACTTTGCTGAATTTAAAGGTCTTTTATTACAGTTCATCTGAAGATAATGGGCAATTTGTGTCCCCTGATGCAGCTGTGACTTCTGTTACTTTTTCTTGCACTGTAGTGTGGTTCCTGTATGCTAAGGCCTGTTGTACAACATTGGAAAGCTGACAGAAGTATTTCAAGCCCACTTGATATGCAATGAAACACTAAAGCTCAAGCTCATAAAAAATGTTTCACTGAACCCTGAAGTCCTGCTTTGTAAACTTTACAAGTACTTGCAAGGAAAATATGCCTCTCAAGTGCAATGCTGGTACTGGTTTGTACTTGTATCTGGTATACTCTGCTGAATTCCGAGTGGCATTTTTAAAATTTGTTTTATATATAATAGAAGTATAGTGTACATATGATACTGTCTGTAATATTTTATTTTAACTTTTGATAACATGTCTGGGGTTTTTTCCTTGTAGCTTGAAATACTGACAAATTTAGCCAACGAAGCCAACATATCAACTCTGCTTCGAGAATTTCAGGTTTGTGCAAAAGTGGATTCTTTTTATATTTATGATCTCTTTTTCCCTTGTTGGATGTTTCTCCTAGACTTACATTTTTCAAGTTTAAGTATTTTCTAGGAAAATAAAAAATAAAAAGTTCCAAAAATGGAAACCAAACCATCTCATATGATAATGGATAAGGGAGCTAGTTGTATATGGAAAGAAGTTCAAATGTTTTGTTTCTCACTCTCCTTCCAGTTAAAAAAAAAAAAAAGAAAAGAAATCATTCCATATTCTTAAACACAAATTCCAGCAACTTGACTGACATTCTAAGTCACTTTATGATAGGGTTTTAATTTTAGCAATATTTGACTATAAGCATTTACTGCTAAACTCATTTCCATAAGTCATTTGATGAAATGGTATTGTCTCCAATATCTTTATGTATCAGCAAGGTCTTCCGCCTATACTGGAAAACAGTGTCTGTCCTTCTTTCTTTCCTCTCTGCTTGTGACATCTATTTGCATTGATTCAGTTCTCTGGCTAGGTTTCTGTGAAAGCTACTGTTTCTTAGGCAGGTAGGTTATTCACACTTTCACAGATACTCCTAGTTAAATGAACTGAAACCTCTCTGAAGAGAGAGCTCATCAACTCCTCCAACCTTGCACACAAACTAATAGCTATTTTTGGGTAATTGCCCCCTGCCCCAAGCTCTCTTGAAATCAGAGGTTTGCATGGCCATGGGTGACCAAAGCTTGCAGGATAATGTCTGCTAAAAGTGACAATGAGGTGAAAAATTACAGCTTCCAGTGTGCAATGTAGTTTTCTAGTTTAATTTATTATTCGGTATGTCTGCCTTGTAAGAATAGTGGTAAGTCTTTGGTTGACAAGAGTTACTTATTGACCAATGAAAATCCTCTTTCCTTAGACTTACGTGAAAAGCCAAGATAAGCAGTTTGCTGCAGCTACAATTCAGGCTATAGGCAGATGTGCAACCAACATCACCGAAGTGACTGACACATGCCTTAATGGCCTCGTCTGTTTGCTGTCCAACAGGGATGGTAAGCTGAAGTTCTCTTTGTTTTTTGAGTAGCTGATGGCATTAAATGTTTTCTTAGTGAGAACCACACAAAGCTTCAGGACACGTCAAGAAGCGAGAGTTGACTTTCATAAGAATTTGGCTGACACAACTGGATAAAAATCCTGGACTTCCAAAGGTTCTGATATTCACTGAGTACTTGTTTTCTTTTCTGTTAAAGAAATAAATTCCTTGTGGCCCTCATTTGGATGTTTATCTACTTTTTCTCAAAATGCTGTGATTATTAAAGTGTGCTCTTTTCATTTTCATAGGTAGCAATTGTGTTAGTTACAAGTTTAGTTGCATCAAAGCAGTTAGCCTGTAGAGGGTGCTGAAAGCTTGGAATTTTTTTTTAGTGCATCAATGCCTAACTGAAAACACATATTAAATAGTTTTAGGATAAATAGCCCCAAATTTGGCTTGATTTTGTAGTCTAGCCTTCTGTTATTTTTTGGATAGTGAAACAAAGTTTCAAATCACTAAGGGACACAACTAAGAGCAGGTAAAATAAAGTAGGATATAGCAGCAAGGTAAGTCAATATGTAATAATATTGTATATTCTTACTAGTTACCAATGAATATGGAAGATTCTTATTTCATAAGAAGTCAGTAGCATGTGCTAATAAACAATATCAGGAAGAAGAAAAAGTGTGATTTTTGGAGTGTCCTGGAGTAGTTCAAATAGTTCAAAGAATTTAGGTGACATTGCTCTCAGCTTTGATTTATTGCCTCTAGCATTATGCCTCTCTGTATCTCCTGGTCTTATTTTTCATGGTAATCCTGAGGAGGCCTTTATTAGGAACATCATTTTGGCAACACATATTTGGCCGGTGGCCCACTAATTCACATGAAGCTTTCTTTTATTTGTTTTATGAATTTAATTGCCATTGTCAGCCACCTCATCTTGTATCAGAAATTCTTGAGTGGCCTTGGTGTACAGCTCTGTATTTTTAATGTATGTGACTTTCATTTCCTGGTGCTCTAGATCTTAATTCTGTTTAAGCCTTTGTGATTATCAACTGTATTTAAAATACCTTCCCATATCATGCTACAAAGCCATGTCTGCACAGTGCACCTACTTGAATTATATTCAGCAACAAGCATAGTAAAAATGCAAGCTTCAACGGTTGTTCTTGACTTTGTCTGGTTCTTCTAGCAGTTTTCCTCTGTGTAGGCTTCCTTCAGCATGTTTAAATCCCTATATTTCTTCTGTTTTAAAAGAAATAATAAAACCGTCACTTCAGAATACTGATTTTGTTACTTAACAATCCTTTCTGTTTTCTTGCTTTGTTTTTGTTTTGCTAAGAAGGAACCAAGATAATGGGGAAAAGCGTTGTTTTATCATAGATTGTCAATTTAATATTTGCTTCAGACTGGTTCAGTATGTATATATATATTTATATATACACACATATATGCATGTGCATGTGTACAAAGGTCTATCTCAACAAGATTAGTTTTCATGTCTGTTTCTAAGTAGTTGTCTAGCAAATAAAATTATCTTCTTGTGCTTACTGTTCTGAAAGACTGCAAAGGATATATTGAGGATCTTTTAAAGCTGGCAGCTGGCAAATTGCTTTACCATAGCTGCAGAGTCTTTATTCCTTCTTTCAAGGAATGAATACAATGGCATAATTTACATGGTACCTTTCCCCAGGTGGCAGGAAATTACCAATAGTCACAGCTTACTGAACATAAGAGTTTTGGCATGGTAAGGGAATAAAAGAGAGATTTAGCAGAGTGTAGGAGAATAGCTTGAAGAGTCTTGGTTAATCTTGCTTTCCCCCAACTTTTACTCTTAACATATGCAAGCAATCTGTTTACTCTGCTGCTTCTTTCGTGGTCATTTTAAGCCTGGAATTAGTCCTGCTGCTTTGCGTAGCATAAAGCACAAGCTGGTAGGTGCAACAGGTTCTGAGGTCAGCTCTGCTTTCTCTGTACTGTTTTCTTATTATGAAGAATTTTACTTGAGTGCAGAAGAGAGGGGCTCATACTAATTCTACCAAACCAAAACAGAATCCTGAAGAGCAAACTTTATGGGAAAAGTGCCTTCTGATTGCATGTTGCTTGTTCTGTAACTAGGTACGACCCAACACTCAAGATATCTTGGCTATATCTGGCACAAGAGCTTCATAGTTAATAATTCTGCAGCTTGGGTGATGAAAGGCAGGGCATTTTTCTAGAAACAAGGCTCTGGGGATATCAAGAACTGCTCTTGAAATTTTCTTTGCATGCTTATAGATGACTTAAAATCAGATTTCCTGTATTCAGGAAAACTGATATGTGGGGAAAAATACCTGATTACATTTGAACTACAGAAGGCCAACAGAAACTAGAAATTTCAGTGATGAGGCACCTTAGTGAATGATTATCACAAGCTAAACTTGACTGACTCCTCAAGATACTGTTTTTGTGAAGGCTTGTTGAGAGCTGAGAATTATTTTCCTTCCTCATCTGCTGAAGGAAGTACAACAAAAGTTATTTTCTTTCTCTAATGTGGCATTTGACATTTGACTGATGCACTTCCTTTAAGAAATTGTATTGATAGTTTCAACTGACTGCTGGCCCCACTGTGACATAAAAGTCATTTTAGATGTTAGAGACAGGTGGGATTATAGAAAGTCTCTTGTCTGACTGTACTGCATATACTAGATATCCTGCAGTTTTTTCCTAGGTGGGTGACTTCCATTTTCTGTTGGAAGTTGGGGGTTGAGTGTAAGCACAATTGTAGAATGTATAGCTAAAACATTTTTTGCTGTACAAATCTATACAAAACTGCACGTCATAAAATTACTGGAACTGTTAATACATCCGGTAACTACAAGATATCTCTTCTAATTACTGTCAGAATGATATGAAAGAAAAGTAACTTGTAGCATCCATCTATGAATAGGGTTTCCAAGATTTTTCATTTAAGTTATATGGATGAAAAAGTTAACAAGGTAAAAGCTTAAACTTTGGCTAGTTCTGAAAAGCAAAATGTTAGGTCTGTCTAGGTAATTAGGTCTAGCGGTTCCATTTTAGCATTGCTTTTAACTATTTGCATAATCTCCTAGTAACCCTAGCAACAGAATGATTTGGGTTAGAAGTGACCTTTAAATTTCATTTATTCCAACCTCTCTGCCATGGGCAGGGACACCTTGCTCTAGACCAAGTGGCTCAGAACTCAGTCTGATCTGACCATGATTGTTTTTGGGCTAGGGGCATCCACCAAAGTGGCATCCTGCCCAAAACCAGTTGATGCAGTTGTGCAGCTTTTAGAAAAAGTGGTTGTACAAATTTTAGGTGGTAGATAAATTAGTCTTCACTTGTGTGTTTTAGTTGCTCTAACGGTGGATACATATAAGTGAAAGAAAATTTGATGCAACATTAACGATTCCTAATGTTATATTTCAGATATTCTCTGGTAACATACTCCATGCTGAGGTGATTTCTGAGGTTCTGTTATAATGCAGCCAAATTCCCAATTATGGAAAAAGTCTTTAATTTGGTCCTACAATTTACTGTCTGCTCCACTGTTAATTTTTTTGCATATATCATTGTTTGACAAAATGAAACAGTGTATGACTGAGTATATTTGAAGGTTTTTAGAAGTTGTCAGGTTCCAGGGTCTTCAGAGATTGTCTTACTTAGTCAATTCCACATAGCTTCAAAATTGTTTGAAGAAACTAAGATTTTTAGTATGACTTGAAAATTGAAACTGCTGATTCCCCATGTAGTCTTTCTTATTGATAAAGGTGTTGCTGATCAGATTTTCTGTGATTTTCAGTCTTTATTTTAAGAATTTAATTTACTTTTTATACTCCTTTAGGTATGATTTACACTATTTAAAAGTTCTTGTGTTCTTTTATCATTGCCTTGTATGCACTTTCTCTTTGATAATTCTAGTAGGAGTTATATTTTAAAATTTTCTTACTGCACAAGGAGAATGTCAGTTTTATCTGCCCTTCTAATATTTTGCTGGAGTTTGTTACAATTTTGAACCTAAATGTTTCTGTTTTATTCCTGCTCATTTTTTATATCCTTTGTGTCCATAAAACAAACCTCACAGAGTCTGGATTTTTTTTACCTATGCCAGTTCTTATTCTGATACAATGCATTTAAATTTTGTTTGTACTTTTTTTTCCCTGGTATCTAGACTTGTGTAAAAAAGCCATATTAGTTTACTTGTTTACAATTTAGGTTTATTTTCTTTAAATTTGCTCCCACAGATTGCATTAAATAGTTCCTATGGCGACTGCTCATCAGATGCAGTTGATACTATCATAGTCATTTTACATTGTCAACAAGTGTTTTTGATAATGACTTCATGTCCACTCATTTTTTGTGGCTCAGTATTATTTTTCTTGACTGTTCAGTGAATCACAAAATATTGAATGATAAAAGTTGCCATTCCAATGTTCCCTACTACAAATATTCCAGACTGTAATTTTCAAGTTTCAAGACTTGTCTTCCTGTTTTAATATCTGGCAAATACAGTGTAAATTAAATTGATCTGTAGGATTGTGCAAGACCTTGAGATGTTAACCTTGCTTCAAGAAATTAGTCTAGAAAAATGACAGATGTCTCGTCAAATAAAAGATGACACAAAAAGCTACAAGCTAAAATCAAAGCATTTCAGAGGCATATGGCATAATGATGTGCTCAGAGCTCCTGGAGAGCATTTCTGCATAAAGAAGTTTGCTTTCTAAAAAACAAACAAGAAGAAAACCCCACAAACCCCCAAAATTTAGGCATCTCTTCCCCATACTGTTCTATTGAAACTTGAGCATTCTTGATTGCTGAATGAATGGTTGTTGTGTCAGATTAACTCAGACATGCAGGAATACCTCTGTTTAACAAATGGTAGTTAGGCTTCTTCATCTTTCCTTGTATGAGTTGATTCTTGCATGGAAGCTTGCCTCTGCTCATGTGGAGTCTTTTCAGCTTCAAAAATTGTACATTTCATACAAGTTGATCAGGCTATGAATGTTACTTGTTGCAGTAGTTAAGCACTCCAGTGCATGACTTCAGTATGAATCTTAAAACAGCTTGATATTTAGAAACTTCATTTGAATGTACTAGTGATTAGGTTACAGACCTGAGAGAGATTGTTTGGATGGTGGAAAAAAGCAAAGAAAATGTTTAGGTATTTTTCTATTGTCTGAAAGAGCTGTTACTTTTAATGCAAGTGTTTTTATTCTCATTGAGGACTGCAAATTACTTTTGAATATGCATAATTTTAATGAAAATCAGATTATTTTTTACACTGTTCCTCTATTTTATAGGAAAAATATGAATTGCAGCTTCGCTAAAAAGCAGTTTCATACAGTATCAACTAGGTTGATAGTTTTGCATTTAGAATGTTTGTGTCTCTCTTTGCTGGTTATAACTTGATTCAGGAAGCTTATATTACTTAGTAGAACTGTTTACCTCTTTCTTATCAAATTAATATAATTCAGTTCTGCAAAGCGTATTTTACATCTTCTACAATCAACTATTTATGGCTTTTTCTTTTGCATAAATGCTTTTTAAAATAATCATTTGTTTTGTCTAAAACAGAAATCGTAGTTGCTGAAAGTGTTGTTGTCATTAAGAAACTGCTGCAAACCCAGCCAGCACACCATGGTGAAATTATTAAGCATATGGCCAAACTCTTGGATAACATTACAGTGAGTAATTGTTAACACTCTCTTATTTGCCTTGTCGACTGATAATGAGATTTTTATCTGCTTTGAATTTGTGTTGTAAATGGCAGTAGGTATATTAGAGAAATACAAAATAATGTTTTATTTTTTACATAAAATATAGCTTTTTGTGATCTTAATGAAAAGGAAATAGAAGATATCAGATGGCTCCAATTTGTGCCTTAGGTCCAGGTAGCTATTTTGAAAGAGATCCCTGGAAATGTTGCGTTTTGCTAGTCCTGTTATTCTAGGATGAAGAGTTGGGAGAAATGTGGAATGGGTAAATTGAAATGAAAATAAGGAGTTAACTTCAGGATTGTTAGCCAGTTGTCTTTGTGAACTGGAGTGGAGTTTAAAAGTTTTGTTTTGAACCCTTTTTCCCCAAATTACCTGACCTTTCCATGATATCAGACATGCAGCTGTGTGTTGCAGTGTCTTGAAGTTGCATTTTTATCTTCAGGGTATTTGAGATTCTGTGGTATTTAACAGTAAAATTTGAATTATTCCCTATTATTTGTCTTTAGATTTTAGATTTGACCTTTAGATATGTAAATATTTAGTTCCTAGATTCTCCTCAAAGGCCTAGTAATGGATAAAACATTTAGTGTTTTAATTAGAATTAAATTTAGTGTCCTAAATTAGAATATAGGGATGATGACCAGTATCTATTATATTATAAACCCAATGTGTCAGATTTTGATCTGTCAACAATTATTTTTCTGTAGACACTCTAAATAGAACTGTTTCATTTCAAAACATTATGCATTTTTGATAATGGAGCAGTTTCTAAATTGGTGTATCTTCATTTCTCCATAGATGAATTCTGCAAAGTTTGGAGTATTAAAAGAAAACATGGTATTCCTTGGTTCTTGCTTACTGAAAAGTTAAATAAATCTTTGGCGGCTAAGAGCTGATGATAACTTTGTAACTAATATAAAGAAAATAAATTCTGCTGAACTGCTTATATCAAAATAAGATACTGTTGCCAATTACATATCAAAATAAGTAATACCTATTGTCTAATAATCACCTGTATTTTCAGAAAATTTGTGCAATATTTTGGTGAATTATTACAATCTCAAAAATAATCTTCATGCATTTAGCCAAATTAGTTTGGCATTTTATTTCCACTCTACAAGAGAAAATAGTTACTTTTTAAAGTATTCTGTTTATAACTTAGAAGAGATTTTTAGCTATTTTATACAATTAGTACTTTTAAGTAAATACTTTAAGTTTTGTGGAAAAGAAAATAATTTTTTTAAGTCAAATAAGGAGGATGGAGGGAAGGTACACTTAAACTGCTGCCCTAGAACTACTTCAGCATTCTCAAGTTTTCCAATATGAGGTTGTACAGAATATCAGAAAATGTTAAGTAACGGGAGAAAAATCTGTGGGATAGAGCAATCATTAGAATAAAAATCAAAATTTGATTCTGAATCATGGCTCATGTTCAAGAACAAAGAAGTTGTGGTGGTCAAGAATTACAGTAATGTAATCATGAACCTACAACTTCAGGTTCAGGTTCTCCAAGGTTTTACATTTTTCCATGTCATTTTTTAATTATAAAGAAGGTACAAGATATATACCTTTCTTGGTATGCTCAAGACTTTGAATTAAAGAATTTCGAAGAAGCTCTTATTAATAATTCGAAGGCTGTATCATTTTTCTAGCTGCCCCCACTATGTCTGAAAATGGAAGTGTTCCTTCACAGAATGGTTTGGGTTGAGAGGGACCTGAAAGATCATCTAGTCCAAACGCTGAACTCCTTACTTCTGTAAAGAATAAACATATACATTTCAGAATGAGTATTTAATTACTGGGACTGTTACAGATGTCAATATTTAATAAAGTATTACTGGAATTCCTGCCATCTGCACTTGTAATTTAAACACTGATCTTACTATGGCAAAAGTGGTTGTGAGTTGATATAACACAATTGCCTTGGGTTCTGTCTGCTTTAAGACAGAGTCACAGATAAGGATTCCTGACCATCATTATGCTGACAAACTATATACGCACTTAAACATATGTACACATGTGTACATACTTACTTAGCACAGGGCTTTTTTGGCATTTTGGGTTGGTTTTTTTCTTGGCCTCTCTTCTGTTGTTGTAAAGTACTAGGATTGCAACTTAGAGAACCTACTCTATAACTCTGAACAGGTTTTTGAAGGACTGTTGAATTTGGATATGGGAAAAGCAGCCAAGTGTGGGCTTGAACAGACTTGAAACTGAAGAAGGGTAGGGGAATTTGAGCGAAGAAATTCTTTGTTGCTTTTTAAAGTTTAAATTAATTTAGTATTATATATTACGCAGCTGAAAATGTGTAGAGGAAGTTTTTAACAGAATTAAATACTATTAAATCAAAAAGCTCTTAAGGAAAAAAGAAACCTTTTGATTGTTCTGTCATGATTTGCTTTAAGTCAATGGTAAACAGCTAGTAAAATAAACAAAATTGGTGTAAACTCAGTGGAATAGATTTTTGGATCCATGCCTAAATTTTTCTCATTTATGTTGTTATAAATTTCACTTGTGCTAGCCTGAGATTGTGATTGGTAATGTTGAGGTGCCTAAAAATCTTTCACAGCAACGTTTTTTTCAGGTCATTTATTTTACTAAAATCTACTTGTTCTTGCTTTTGTCTTCTTCATCCACAGAAACCATTTAGAAAGGTGTGGGATATAGAATAGTTTGCTTTGTAAAATAAATAAAAACTAAATAAGAAGAAGCTAAATATTAAGACCATATATTAAAAAAACCAGTAATACCAACTATAAGAAGTATTGTGAAGTTTATTTTTAAAAATCTGAACTCCTGTAGATCACAGACTATGAATTACTGTAAAGACTAGGTCTGTTTCAGATGTCCTTTGATTGATTGTTTCTTACATCTTTGAAAACAGTGGTTATTTTTGTTCCTTTACTTTTGTGTATTTTCATTTGTACCTTAAACTTTTATCCCAGGTGTGCCCAGGCAAAGATCTGAGATCTCAGATATGAGATCTGTTTTGTGTCTGACACTTGCTGAGTACTCAGACCTGAGTGTAGTACAGCTTGATCTAACTACTCCAGCTATTTCTTTCCTCACACCCTTCAAAAGCTGTAATGGAGATGTGCATGTCTGATGGTGTCCTGAAGATATTAAACAAGAGAATAATTAGGTCTCTTTAAACTTCCATTTTTAAAAATCATAAAAACATTTCCATTTAGCTGTCAATGTGTTAATAACATTGTCATGCTTTACAATTTAATGACTTGCTGAGTTATGGGCCAGGGATCAAAGTAGTGCTCATTTGTGTTAGGTATTCACTCTGAGGTAGGCTTAATTAGTTTTGTGTGTACAGTTTTTAGAGTGACAGAAGTTTAAAAAATATACTTATGGGAAATGGCCATTTAAAGAAGGGTAGGTTCAAAACCTGTCTTATGATTCTCGTCTCCAGCAGCAACAAAATCTGATTATTTAGGGTAATGGTTTAAAAGATAAGAGGAGTTCACTGTGGTGCACCTCCAGTGTATCTTCTCATCTGATTACTGGAAGCTCCTGTATACTTCCATATCATTATCGTGGTAACTAATCTAAAAATTCTAATTTCTCCTCATATTCCAAATCTCTCATCAGCCATTCTCTCTTCTCTTTGCCTTTTCCTGAAAATTGTGTGGGTTTAAAGTGGAGTGACCAGAAGTGTACACAGTAGTCCGATATGCTGGAGAAATCTTACGCAATGACATAGCAATGATGCTTGTTCTGTGTTCTTTATCTCACTTTCCTGGTGTTGTCTGCCTTTTGAACTCTGCAAAACACTGACTTAAGAATTCTACAACTCTCTGAAAACATTCATGATTCCAAGATATATTTTTCCTTTGAAATATCTTGGAGTCCATCAGTATGTGTAGAATTTGTTCTTGTGTCTTCTTCTTAATGTTCCAAGGTTGGTAGTCTCTGAATTTGTGTCTGCCTTTTAGAAAAATAATTTATGGTACATTGTATCCAGTAAGGCCCGCTACCTGGTTGATGGGATTCTTGACTTCCAGAGTGATTTTTCTCTAAGGCAGATTTTTTTCTTTTGACGGCTGGTGAATTCTTACATTCTTGTTTTTCATTACAGACTTATTCCTAGTTCCTTCTAGAATATGAGCATGTAACAAGTTTGAAGTGTTTTCTGATCTAGAGATGAGGAGAAATACTTCTTGATGGGATAAGGCATTGCAAATGTAGAGCAAACATAAGATAGTGGCATGCAATTTTGAAGAGCTTAATATGTGAGGAAAATCACGTCCCTTATTGTTGCAAATAAGTGTTATTACTCAGTGTTTGGGATTGGAGTTCTTACAAGAGTTTTACTACTCATCGTTTCTAACACTGCTCTGTCCATTTATCCACTGATAACAAACTTGACTTCTTAGTCTTACATGAATACTGCTTTGTAGCTTAGTTTCTGATATGGCTTTGCAGAACAGACAGCTTGCTCTATTTAATTTAGTTCTCCTTTCTTGCAGCATTGGGAAGGTATCACAAAGTATGGCATCCATATGTTTGTATGTATTTCAGTTCTACAGGCTTCAAATTATAACCACCTTCTTTTGCGTAGGATACACTTTAATAATGCGTTTTAAAACCTTTGTATTAGTAACGCTTTAATAAACAAGTCTAGTAATTTGATCAGTTTTTTACTGGCTCTAATGGCTATGTGATTGTTTAGAATTTGAGAGGAATATGTGGCCTCTGGGACATTGGGTCCAGGGACTTGAAGCAAATATTCTGCTTGAATAAAACACAATTTAAAAAAAAACAACAAACCTATACTCTGTATAAGAGGTGCAGTCACCAGCAAAAATTCTATTTTAAAGGAATTTTATATGTAGAGGTTCAAAACATAGAGTCCTTGAAGACCTACCGTTTGAAAACATAAAAAACGAATACTTGTCTTTTCTCCTATTCTTTAATGCATACCTTTTCTTCTTGCTGTCAGTCTGACACTTCAAATCAACTTTATCCTTCTTTCCATTTTTAATTCCAAGTAAAATTTTTCAAAATTGCTAGCTGTGTGAATTTTCTCCTAGATACAAAAAAAGTCCACCTCATTTGCAATTTGAGAATCTATTTTTTGATATATGTGAATAACCAGAATTGGTGATTTTAAGTTGTACTTCATGCGTATGTGAGTTTTGTGTGAATATATTGAGAGCTGAACTACTTTTCAATAGTTTTTCAATTTTGCTGCTTAGAACAATCTGTAAAGTCTTTAATAATACCTTTCTCTAATTGCTGTAAGTAACCAGAGTCTTGCTTAGAGGGGAGTGTCTGGCTGGTTTTTCTTTTTTCTTTTTTAACCATTTATTTATTTTCCCTGAGACAGGTAATGGGTTGAAATGGCAATAGAAACTGCCTTCTGGTACTAAAGGCTTAAAAAGTGCACTTAACTACTTTCTCGGGCCGTATGGAATAAAACATAGGGCAAAGTCATTGACAATCCAGTTTGCCTTTGAGGATAATGCAGAGTAGGGCTGAATAATGAAAGTATTATTTCCTGCATTTTTGTCAATTCAAGGTCCCTACTTAAGCTATACTGGAAAAGGCAGTGAAGGTCTAGAAGGGGCTTCGTTTCTTGTTTGCTGTTTTGAATGCCCTGGAAACAACAGCTGCAGGATCATGCACTTGATATTACATGGTTGAGAACTGGGAGACTTAAACAGGGAAAAAGAAGTCTGAAAATATTGTGTGATTTTGACCCCAAATGAATCCAGTGACACAGAAACATTGGGTTCATCAGTTCGACATACACTTTTCATTAAAATGGCTTCTGCTCAGGGTTTGATTCAAAAAGTCTCTAATTGGTATTGATTTTTGTGGCACAAAACTGTGTTTAATATATATGCAGTATTTACATAGCAAGCTAACCACCTGGTTAAAAGGCAGAATCTCACAAGAAATTTCTGTCTTCCATTGTCACTGTTTTTCAAATTAGACTTTGTTTAGTCTAATTATATTACTCAAATAATTTAATTTTAGAAACTGGGGAAAATTTTGAAGAGTAAAACACTGTGCTTAAATGCATACAATATAAATATATTTAAATGCATTTCATTGTGGTTTTAAAGTGTAGTCCTGGGCTTGACTAGGAAAAGTACAATAATGATATTTGCATGTCATTATTAATGCTATTACTGAAATTGGTCTGCTCTGTGAGCTATTTTTGCTTTATAAAAAGACAGTAATATGAAAGGGAATGTTTCTGATAGGCTGCTTCCCAAACTATGGTACTTGGTGATCTCTTTTAGAATTTTAGTATTTTAACAAGTCTGTAATGAAATATTTTAGAAAAATAAATCTAGCATAACTGAAATCTGAAGTTGCCTATATATTCTTATTTAGAGGTATCTATCTGTACAGTAGGTAACTTGAACTGCTCCAGTACTGGAAAATCTAATGTACCACTCAATTACTATTCTTTTAAAATAATTTAAAATAATAGATTGGATGTGAGGTCTTAATGCAGGGTAACCTTTGGAACATTAGAAATAACCTCTTTCCCTTTTGAAATCAGTGTACAGTAATGGCATCAGTCTTACCATTTTGCGGGCAAAAATACTCTGATTGCATTTAAAGTTTTTAAATGTAGCAGTTGTTCAGTAGCTTGTTCATCTCTTTCATATTTTAAATTCCAAGGCTGTTTAATCTTTTTGTCAACTCACATAAAAGGATCTGTGTCTTGATCAGTATTTATATATATTTATATATGTTAAATCACTGTGTTTACCACTCTCAATACATTGTTACCTCTACCTTAAATTTCTTCCCTGTAATCAGAATTGGCCTTTGTCTCTCTGTATTCTGTTTATCCATTTTGTGGTTGCTTTTTCTTTCAGTGGAGGCAGTCCTCTGTTTTCCCCATGATATGCCTGGTTATATTTTTGTTGACGTATATATTTGCAACTATGTCTCGTACAGAGGCAAATATTGTCAAGTTGGTTTCATTCAGAGTTGTTTCCAAACTTTTTGGAGCATGTTTAATCTTTAAAAATTCTTGTGAATGAGATTAGTATTTCCTTAGTAGGCTTAGTGGGCCATTTTACCCTTTCAGAATATACTTTCCTAAGTAGTACTTCAAATGTTATGAGTTTACTGAGTAAGATATTTAATAGTTGGTTCCATTGTTATTCTGATAAATAGATATTGATATATTAATAACAGACATGCTGGAAAAGTAATTAAAGCATATTAAAAAGTTACTAAGAATTAATGCTTTGAGAACCACAGTGCTGTATCTCTAAAGCATGTGTATCCTGTGAATCTTACCTAAGGCAAAACTCACTCTCCCTTAAGTGTTAACTTATTAATAAAGATCACTGTGTAGACTAAGGACTAATGAAAAATGTTAGTATGAGTGGTTTTCATCCTTTCAGAAAAAGCAATAAAATAAGCTGAAATTGCAGTGGAAACTTTCCTTTTTTTTAAAATTATAGCCTTTTTTTTTATACACTAGAGCAGTTATGCTTTCCCCCTGACATTTGAACATCTGTAGAAGAAGAATCTGTACAAAATGTTAGAGCACCACAGTCTGTAGACACTATGTAAGACATGCTTCTGAACTTTCTCATTGCATTCTTTCTTCCTTCTGCTCAAGGAAGGAGAAAAAGGTTTTCAAGGGATGTATGTAACACAGATGCAATTTTTAACTTGACCACCAGGTAATGTAGGCTAGCTCACCTTTTACAAGAGTATGTGTATACTATTTCATTAAATCTTAACTTTTAGCTAAACTGCATGGAGCATGAGCTTCTGTTTCCTTCTGTGCTTTTCCATTTTGCCTTCCCTCTGTTTTTGGCATTACTGTGCTTCTGTACTTGGCATTGTATACTGGGAGTTCATCATAACAGCTGCTACTGCCAGTTGTTTCAGTGATAACTGTTGAGTAGCTTCAAAACGGTAAGACCTGTGTGAAATTTTTTGGTTAAAGTGTTTCAGTTAAGATGGTAGATCCCATTCAGAAATCGTGAATTGAAATCTGTCTCACCAATAGTTTGTGTTCAACTGGTCTCGAACATTTGCAAAAATGCGAATCTTTTTGTCATAAATTTTTGAATAAAAATGAAGGAAAGCTAGAAATAGTCTTAAATAAATCCATCTGCTTCTAAACTTGATAGGCAGGATTTGAGAAACCTGTATTGTTTGAAACCATTTCTGTATGAATATAGTAAAAAAATAAAAAACACATTTATTTTATTTCAACATGGTGTTACCATAACCTGGCAGCAAGAATTCATAACCACATCTTGAAGGCTTGGACTGTGTTCCCATATCTTATCAGCTTGTACTGTGAACACCAACATATTGCTTCTGTGGGTCTCTATATCATCAGCCTGTATGCATGTTTTTTGGATCAGAATCAGTACCTTACATTTATATGAATATTCAGTCTACCACTGTGGCTGTATTTAATGTCATACTGCATTTCTTGCATGGCAATTGTCTTTAAATAGTATTTTGTTTAACTTGTTATTGATTGCAGAATGAAATCAAGTATTAAAGTAGTCTTTGTGACTGTGTTAACTTAGTGTGCTCAATGCTTTTTCAGGTTCCAGTGGCCAGAGCCAGCATTCTCTGGCTTATTGGTGAGTACTGTGAGCGGGTTCCAAAGATCGCACCTGATGTTCTGAGAAAGACAGCCAAGAGCTTCACGAATGAAGATGACCTTGTAAAGCTGCAGATCTTAAATTTGGGTGCAAAACTCTATTTAACAAATTCAAAGCAGGTAAGCCTAAATTCACCGTTGTATGCATTTAGAGTCATGGCAGGTTTTCTACAGTCTGATAGATCAGTAGTGATTTCTTCTGTATGAGTAACCAAACCTAGTCCATATTATTATATATGAAGAAAAGCTGAACATGTGTTTTCAATAAATAAAGTGGACTAAATCTAACTACGAGTATTTAAGTGTGTACTGGATCATGAATGTGAATGTAGTGATGAGATTACTCTTTTTTGTATCTGTCTTTCTTTGGGAAATTGTGAAATATTTACTTCATATAAATAGAGAAGATTTGTAAATTGTATTAGTAATACCACGTAGGAGATTTTGCTTATGTGATTTAATGTTTTCTCAAACCAAAACCAGAACTTTCAAGAAAATACTGTCATTTTGAACAAGAAGCTGCTCACTTTTTGTTCAAGATATCTAAAATGAGATGCCAGTAATAGGCCTTGTTTTGTCTTTCCATCAGTGCTTGTTTTAAAGGTAGTAACTGCTTTCCCCTTTTCTGTCTTTTTTTGGTTGTTTGGTTGGTTTGGTTTTTCCTTGGGGAGTGGGTGAATTTTAATATCTCTAGTAGTAAAGATAATCTAAAGATGTCAGATAATACAAGGAGGTAAACTTACATCTCCAAGCAGCTAAAGACAATAGCTCTAAGAGGTGCCTGCTGCCTCACTCTTCTGTGACAGGACTGTGAACCCCATCATTGGCTATGCAGTGTAGCATTTTGACTCTAATTTTTCGCAGTAATTCAAATTATTGCTGTAAAAGATTGTAAAACCAAAGATTATTTTTTTCCAAATTTAGAAGAAATACTTTGTCTGATAAATACACTTTCCTGGCCTACTAGGCCTCTTTGTTTTACAACATCTTGCACAGCATAGGTTCTTGCACTTCTGTAGCTGTAATGTCTTCTTGTTCCTTGATAGCTGTATGCAACTACAGATGCGATCTGTCTTAGACCTTTTTCTTGTAGGGCCTGTGGGTCATGAACTCTCTTGCCATGCATTCAGATAGGAGTGAATGCTTTGCTTATACAGTCTAATCTGGGGCAGTAATAAAAGGTGACTTCTCCCTGGCAGTGCTCATCTTACTGAAAATGCTGACTGAGATAAGGAAAGATTCATTTGACTATCTACACTGTCTTCTTTCAGCCCATTATATTTACCAATTTTTCACATAGTTTTTGCAATTTTGCCCATATTTTGACCATATTTGGTCAAAAATCCATTGTATACAAGGAGATGATGGTTTCTGTGATGCATTTTTTCCTATTTCACATCTTACTACATTTTTAATCATCATTTCAAGTGCTGCATAACCCTTTATTCAAACACCGTAACGATGAAAAAGCAGAAGAAACTGTCTCCTGAGATGCCTACTAAATGATGAATTTCATCAAAGGGTGTTTTACTCCTATAGTTGTAGGTTGTGAAAAAATAAGTTATTATTTCAAGTGATCAGGTATTCAGATAAAAATTCTAACAATGTAGGTTTGGTGGCTTGGTTTGATTCAAAGTTCCATTCAAACTAGAATACCGAAGGTTTTCCCTTTAGAGGCTGGTGACATTCTTCCCATATCTACATATTTATTTCCAGGACTAACTCTTCTTTACTCACTCAGTATTAAAATTACTTCCTGGAATTACTACAGTTCCTGAAAAGTCCAGCCATTTTTCACTTCAATTCTTAAAATTTGATGTTGAATCGTGTAGACTTGATTGCCCCCTTGTCAGTCTGTCCACCTCTCCTCAGCCCCATGTTTTCTGTCTCCAAATTGTATCCCATGACATAGTACTTTTACGAATACTTCATCAGTTTCATCCAAAGTTAATGGAGTTGTGAAAACTCAAAGATAACATTTCACTTTATTGAAAAGTGGTGGTAGAACGGCAAACAGACACTCAATGGCAATCAAGTAGATGAAAAGAGTTCTTTCACCAGGAGGGGAAAAGGCAGGTTGGACTCAATCTATTAAATCTTGTTTGGAGAAAATACCTTAAGAATATGGTAAAACACTTAGTGAAGCACGTTCATGGGAATGGTTTTTAACATTCAGAATTTCTTACAAAAATTTAAAGTATACTTTAAATCCTGTGATCACCTTATGAACTTTCAAAGACTCTTTATAATTTAAGGAAGTTTTAGGTTCAGTTATATCTGGATAGATATGTAATAAAAGCAGGCTCCCCTCTGGTTGTCTATGTTATTTGGTAAACTGACTTTGTTTTTCAACATAAAATCTTGATTGTGCTATCTAAATGGAGCTGTCTAAATGGAGCTCATATACAAGAAATATGTCATGTAGTTTCCTAAGATGTCTTTGCATATAGCAGAACGAATAAAGAGATTTTGATGGGTTTCTGTTGTCTAATATAGTAGGACTCCCACCAGAAAAAGTCCCAAGTAGTTGTAGGGTGTAAATAGATATGTCAATCGTGGTTTAGCACAATAGCCTTATCTTGTGTGTCTAAAGAATCAAGTTACTGAAAGCTAATGATACCAAGGAGTTGATAGATAACTGTTTCTCTCTCATTGTAGAGCCTCGTCTCTTGGTAAAACCTATACTGTAAAATTTTCAAGTGGAGATCTCCAAAAAGTTAATTGCTGCTAATATAGGATAGACATTAAATCCTTAAATAGAGCTATTGTCACTAGAAAATTCCAGAATTGTTGCTGAAGGATGATTGAATTCTAGAAATCCCTAAACCTAGTCCTTCTAGCCAAAACAAAGCGTACAAAAAATAATAATGGGCTCAGCAGTATGGGGATAAAAGAAATTATATTATGCCTATATGATGTGCATGTCCACCTAACAGAAAATAGTGACATATGATAATATATGTATTAAATCACAGATGAGAATACTATGTCACTAGTCTATGAAGCAGTCATGGTATGCAGAATCGGTCAAGTTTCACAAAATCAATGTGCTTGCTGAAATAATTTTCATCTTCTTATGAAATTCCTTTGTAGGAAAAATGTATGTGCATTCATTGGTTTATTTTTTGTTTTTAATTAAAAATAGTTGTTTCTATTAGCTACATCCATGTAGAAAAGATCTTCTATTTGTGTGATTGTTTTACCATAAGAAAATTTTTTAAAATTATGTTTCCTTGCTGCTTCCATGAAAACAATAGTGTATATGATAATTGCAAAGAGACTTCTTGCAGATACAGAACATTCTTGCATATAAGTTTGGTGTATATTTATCTGTATTGAACAATATGAAAATTACATTTTAGGGGACAGAAAAGGGAGAGGATCACAGAAAAAATCATCCCATTAAAGAAAATGCAGTCTTTCAGGATCAACTCTTTTATCTTTCTGATTTGTCTTTACATAATTCTGTCAACAGTCACTGAAAAAATGCCCACTGTGACAAGGCCTTCAACTTTTCCTATCCCTGTAGCAATTCACAGGTTAAGATCATTGTGTTTTATGATCCATTCTCCTGAGCTTCCTGTCATGACAGCAAGGAGTCTTGTCTTGTTTTACAGTGGAGAAGTGATGGCAAAGGCTGCAGGAGGTATCCCTCATTTAGTTTAATTCATGCTACCTGAGAACCCTCCCTTCCAATTCCATTTAGATTGAGCAGTGTAAGTCCTGCCTGAGTGCAGATTATCTAGGCACAGTCTGATGCAGTTGTTTAAAATTTTATACCCTCATAGAGAATTAGCTGTCAATAAACTGTGAAATAAATATGGGAAAGTTTTGCCTTTCTCAGAGGTAGGAGAGTATCTTAAGGAAAAAAAAAATATTTTCACAGAGCCATTCTTGCATACCAGAGAGAAAAAAGAATATGTCATTGACAGTTTTTTTAAACTATGCTATTAGATTATTCTAATGTATAATGACTAATTTCTTCCAATCTGTGGTACTTAGGTTATTTTTTAAATGCTTGCATATATTGCATTGATGGGGTTTAAACTAGAACCGCTTTTTGTTTACTGGGTACCTTGCTTACAAGAGTTTGTCAGTATTCTGAAAAGGTATTTTTATATCTCTAGAAAAAAAATTAAGCTTGCATCCTTAAATTGGAAATTATTAATCTGACCTTGTTTTTAGCAAATGGTATGTTGACTGATTTTGGACATATTTTTCTGCTCACGTGTTTGAAATTGTGTTATTGTCATAGCAGTAGTATGATAAATAATACATATATGCAAGGTTGTTTCTTTGTATAAAGTACATAAATCTCTCATGATAATACATTTTTAACTCTGTGTTATGCATCCATTCTGTGTTGAAGTACCAAAATTTACTTCTTTAGGTTGGTATATAATTTCTGCTATTTTTCCTGTTTGCTTATATATAAAGGAAGTGGCATACATGTTTCAAAGATATCTAGTGGATTCCAGCCTATTTAGCACTGTTGTCCTGGTTACACTACATTATTTCTATTTTCTACATCTCCTTCCTTTCTTATATTATTTTCTTAGCTTAGAAAATTATCTGAATTATTAAAATTATTTAAGACATGTTAATATTCTCAGACATCAAATTAGGAAGCGGTTATTATGCTGTAAAAACCTGTGATAGTATAAGTTGTTCTCTTACATAAATAAATAAATGACCAATATTACTGAAGGCTTTAAGCTTCAAGAAAAAAATTGAAGAAGTCTTTTATCCTGGTTTTTAGAGGGCATCAGCAGCTTGCTTTTATGAAAAAGTAACAGCTAAATGCACTGCAAATAATTTGCAGTAATCCAGTTCAGTGATTCATGTGTCTGCTTTAATGGGTCATAATTCAGGATAAAGTAACTGAGTGCAGTCAGAGTGCAGACACTGCTTATGCCAGGGACAGTATCTCTTCATAAAACACACCTCAGCAGAAGCAGTTTGCCAGCCCCCTAATACCCTCTGATGTTTTGATGTCCTGCATATTTTTCCGATTAAGTTTTGAGTGCCATGTTTTTAGTTGTATTTCCACATTCATTATCCTCACGTAGACCCTTCAGCGGGTTTGCCATATATGATTATTTTTTTAATGATGCCTTTCTTTCCACTTCAGCAGTTTAATAATCTAGCACATGGCTGCTTCTCAGTACTCAGCATTCACCTCCCCAATACAGAAGAGGACATGTGCTTTGGCTGCAGAATTCCATTTGCAGCTTTAGAAATGCATATTCCCTGTGGAGCAACATTTGTTTGACATAACCATTCATTTTTATTACCTCTTTAAATATGTTTATCCAGAGTTATCAATAATCATAAATAACTTGTATTCTGTTCTTGTCCTGTTTTTTTCCACAGACAAAATTGCTTACCCAGTATGTATTAAATCTCGGCAAGTATGATCAAAGCTACGACATCAGAGACCGTACAAGATTTATTAGGCAGCTTATTGTTCCGAATGAGAAGAGTGGAGCTTTAAGCAAATACGCCAAAAAAATATTTCTGGCACAGAAACCTGCCCCATTGCTTGAGTCTCCTTTTAAAGGTATAACTGCCAAAATCATTTGGTAAATGTTCATTGTGTAAAGGAATGTGGCAGCTTATTCTATTTCAAATACTCTCACAAATTGTGTCACTTAGCAAATAGAAAAGATTAATATGCAAGGATGCTCAGTCTGCTTGCTTGCTTTTCAGCAAGCAAGGTGCAGAGTGCATTTTTCTAATGATAAACCCTGGCAAACTGATCCATTTCTATTCATGTAGATTTTGAATTTTATTTAAATAACAGAAGGTGTGTCTTTTGAGGAAAACTATTCTTCAATTTAGGAAAATAGCTCTAGGATTTTATCTGGACTTTATTAGAAGATTGTTAACGTGAGTATTGCAAATGTTATATGAATCTGAAATAAATTGGATCTCTGAGATATTTTTTTGTCCAAAATCATCATTTCCCCCCTGCATTTTCCCAGTTGTTTTCCAGGTAAGGTCCATTGTCTGTCTTCTCAAGTTAAAAGATTATCAGGCTATCTAAATTAAAAATACTCTGTTATTGTGACAATTTGCATTTTGATTTTCATACTTACTTAGGTCTAGTTTTGAAGCTTTAAAAGGAGCTCCATTTTGAAGAAAAACTATTAAAATTCTGGATGTGTTTGTGCCAAGACATGTATATGGATTGTTTAACTGTGCTGTCATTCTTAATATTCACAGTAAAGTAATTTTTAGAGAAGCTACATTTCAGAGCAACACCTCTAAACACACTGACTGATTAGCTTTTTTATTGACCATTATGGGGGAGATTATTGTAATCTATGGACTGAAATCAGTTTTTTGACCTATGAAGAGCTTCCTAGTTTATATTTATTCCATGACATTTGAGGTAATACAATGGCAATTACCTTTAGCCCTGATTAAGATTGCTCCTTGTGGTAGAGCTCACAGTGTTTGTGTATGTCTTCCCTCCCCCCTCTTTTTTTAATAGATCGGGATCATTTCCAGCTTGGCACCTTGTCTCACACACTGAACAGCCGAGCCACTGGGTACCTGGAGCTGTCAGACTGGCCAGAAGTGGCACCTGACCCCTCCGTCCGAAATGTTGACGTGGCTGAGTCGGTATGTCTGCATCACTGAAAGTAACTTTGCTGAAGGCACTTAATACAAAGTATCAGCCCAAAACTACAAGTACTTAAGTACTTTTTGCGGGCTGTATTGAAAGCCATTGATGCATGGGTATGTCCTTGTTGCTTATTTTATGTTAGAAATTGAGCATCTGGAAACTTGCTTGATGCTAATTCTTTTCAATGACAGAAGTGGATAAACTGTAGACCACTTCTGCATCACTTGTGGAGTAAGTAGACTTTTCTCAACTCCATCACACTTCTGATTTCGTATCTTTTAACCCCACTCTGCTGCAGTATGTTAATTGAGTGTAGCTGGACTACTGTAGCTGCAGGGGATTAGATTATGTATGTCTTGAAGTGTCAAGTTTGGAAGAGACGAGGTTGTACGTTTTAGATTATCTCGGGAGGATTAGGAAAGTTTATGATAGCAAAATGTCAACTATTAGTGCAATAGTCATGTGTTGACACATAGAGCTTTAGTAATAGCTTTTTGTTACTGTGGTGTAAACTCTGAGGCAAAGTCATGTCTCGGTACCAGAGTTGTGGTTTATGTGTTGTTCACCAGAGTCCTCCTGGAATGTGAAAGCTGTAGGACAGTAACAGAACTGTAAATGTGTTGGTCTGTAGTGTGCCGATGATGCTCCCGGAGGCATGGCATTTTAACAGGTACACACAGAAAAGCATGCAGTCCTGGTCATAGCCAACTTCCTCGGTAAATCCAGGATGAATTAATTTGCATATGAGATAATATACACATCATGAGCAAAGAAAATTTAAAAAATTAGGTCTGACTTACAGAAGCCACTGAACAGCAGTTTTGTGGAACATACTTTTCTCCTTAGTACTGTATTGGGTCTACCTTCCTATACATTTCAGGAAAAGTGATATTTGTGTAAAAACTGTAAGCTTTTATGGGAATAATTTGGAGGAAATCAGCTCAAACAGAGGATTATAAGTGGTAGGGTTGGCATGAAAGAATGTGTGATGGTGGTTTTGTCCATAAGACCTAAAAGTATTGCAGGAAATTGATGAAAGGGCCTAAATGCATCTACAACATAATAAAGAAACCCATCTCCACCTATTTAAACCTCAAAGCAAACAGGAAAATCCTTTAGCCATATTGGGGTTTTTTTGTATCTCACTTTCATTAATTTCATGGTTTCCCTAATACTTCATGTGCCTACATAGTGTACGTGAGTAAAGCTGAGTTAAGCTGCCATCCACATGCAGATTGTCATTTATATCCAAAAGAATGTTGTCTTTCAAGTCTTAGCAGCTTTTGGTGTTTAAGAGGAAGCCAATATGTCTCTAGAGTTGTTTAGCATTGCAGGTTATTGTTAGAGCCTATTTAAAACTTAAGTCTTTTTCCAGATTAGATCAGTCAATGAGGCAGACCTGTATAATACTGTTGATAAAGTTGTCTTTTTCTCCTGCCCTGAATTTTAACACTGCTTCTCTAGTAGCATAGAGGTATGTGGAAAGAAAAAAAGTCTCAGTAAACGCTGCCTCATTTTCGTGTTCTCTTGGTAAAAATTACGGGGTTTTTTGAGAATTGCAATGGAAGTGAAATATAATTTGTCTGTGGCTACCTACAGTGTCCACATCTGTTTTCTGCTTAAAACTTGGGATGATAAAGGTGGTGACTAGCCCTATTTAACCATCATTCTAGTAATAGTCAACTGGATCTAGAAATAAAACTCTCAGACTTCAAGTCCTTTTGTCATAGAAATTTATTTATCATTACTGATGCTTTTAATCTACCTTACTAAATCTCTTTCTGGACTATCAAATAGACATCTCTCACCTTTTATAGGTATATACCAAACTTCTAGGTCTCCTAATTGTGTGGAGTAAGAGAAGTTTAATAGCTTCTCTTGACTTGCTTAGATGATTTATTTAGCAACAGATTAATACCACTACTCTGTATGTTTTTTATTCAACGTGTTGTATGTATATTTTTGTATTGCTGGTTGCAAAAGTAAACTTAAATTGAAATGTATTATAGGCAAAAGAGTGGACTGGAATTCTAGGCAAGCCAAAGAAGGAGAAACCTACTGAAAAGTTCTACTCTGAATCTGAAGAGGAGGAAGATGAGTCCACCAGTACCAGTTCATCAGGTAAGTTTGCAAAGCGGCTTGTATTTTCACTGCCTAGAAAAATGTGTCTTCAGAACTGTCTGGTACATAAAAAGTAAAAAAAATGCAAACAAAGCCAGAGCTGTGTATAAACTCAATAAATTGGGGGTAAAATTTTACATTCACTTATTTTACATTAGTTAGCCTTTGATTCGTTTCCCAAGTTAAAAAGCTGGCATGCTGTTTTTATCCTCCTTGAAGTCGAGTAAGAGTAAGGAGAGTTTGTAATTCCATTTAAAACTGAAAGCACATGGCTGTTTGCAGGGAAAGTGCCCAGATGTTTGGTTGACAGGAGCCTTAAGTCTTAATTGTTTTTTGGAATTTGGTGGTGGTGAAGAGTTATTTTGATAGCATGTGCTGCTAAACGGCTAGATTTTTAAATTGTGTAATTGTTCATTAGATTTATTCAGCAAATTGTATTACAGTATTTCTCTGAAGATCTACATGACGTTTCCTGTTGATTATAATGGGGATATCGATGAAGAGTGTAACAGTTGCCTATCAAGTTCAATTAACAGAGGTTCTTTTAACTGTTCTCCATTTTATTGTTTGATAGGCAGTTCCCCAAGACAGCTGTTTCAGAAGATGTTAGTGTATTTCAGATGTGGTAAAGATCATAATTCTCCCAGGTCCAGACCTTAGACACAGCAAATGTTTAATGTTAGGGACTTGAAAGAATTATCATCATCTAGTTGAATGGAAGGAGTGGCATCTTAAAATATGAACATGAAGCTGCTTCCTTCCAGTTCCTAAACTGAGGAAATATACAGAAATGTTTAAGAGTTGTATCACTGAAATTAGTGATTAGTAATAGAAGCATATACTCACTTGAGATATTTGAATATTTGATAACTATATGATTAATTAGAGGATTAATAATTTGTTTAAATCAGTGATTCAATCATAGTCACTATGGGTGTTTAAGAACAGATTATCTAATTAAGCAACTGTTTGAGAAGATAATTTTGCAGCTAAGTGAATGTAAAGACTAGAAAATTTGAGGTCATCTCTAGCTCCTAATAGGGTTATATAACTTTGAAGAATCCACATGCAATTAATTTATTATTCGACTTTCTAATTTGAAAAAGTATAATATTGTAGGCTGAAAGGACAGGTTTTTAACTAACAAAATTTTGTATGTATAAGGGGAAAGTAATTCCCTCCTGCTTTTGGCATGGGGTAAATAATACTAAAGCTTGCAACTGGATCTTAAAATACTAAACCATTGCTTAATTTGAAACAAGCTTGGATTTCTAAAATACTAATTATTTAAGATATTTAGATCAAAATTGTAAGGGCTCTTTTAATTTCAGAGAGTGGATCTGACAGTGAAAGTGAGAAAGACGATAAAGAGGAAGGCAGCACTGATGAGAGTAGTGGGAGTTCCTCTCCCAGTGAAGAATCAACTGACAGTGAATCAGACAGCAAAGAAAGTGCTGCAAAGAAAACATGTAGAGCTGTCAATGAAAGGTAGGTATGTGCTTGGTTTTAATTTTTTGTGATACTAGTTTTAAAAGCACTTCCTGTTAGCAGTTTGCCAAGCCTTTAATTATGCTATTTTGGGGTTGAATTGGCCAAGAAGAGATGTCAGTGTGTAGTAGTAATAGTCAGTGCATGAACCTAGTTCATATTTTCATTAATCAGACTACTCTTATGTTTGGAATTAATTTCTGACTTCAGTAAAATCTTGGGTGGCTTGCTGAAAATTGATGTAACCTTGGGAGGCTGAATAAGTGATCAAATAGTTGTGTGAAACACTTAATTACCTTTTGCCGCAATTTTGCTGAGAGCTAAAATTAAGTCCTTCAACACTTTGCCATTATGTAACTAAGACAATTGATTTTTCTAAATAATGTTATATTAAAAAGATTATGATCCAAATATTAGAGGCAAGGGCTGTGAAGGGAAACGGTCATAAGATATTTAAGTGTTAGCGCTTTTAAGATTGCCTATTATCAACAGCATTATCAAGTATTAAAGTATCATTAAAATTTTGAGTAATTGGGGCTAATACCTTGGATTGTATGAATCTGTTTCTTCTACTGCTGTCAGCAAGCGGCCTCTGCAGACACGATCGCCCTTTACTTTGTAGTCTGCTGCCAGCTCACTTGATGAGTTTGCAGCTCAGCTCAGTCGTGGCTGACAGCGCTGATTGGGGCGCAGTACACACTCTGCTCCTTTTATTACAGACAGTAATTAAAGCAGCTCGCCTTGCCACTTCCATAACAAACACAGCGTAATGCCCTAATTATGACTTTATTAATTTAAGTCAGGATTTAATGATTTTAAAAGTGATTTATATTGTTTTTCCTGTTCAGAACAAATGAAATCTGTAGGTTAAATTAATACAGGCTTTTCATCATCGCAAAGTTAAAAAGCTAGTTACCAGTAAATTCTTTTCATTAGAATAACATCTGAAATTTTAAGCAGTAAGATAAACAATTATTACCCATCAAAACTGGCTGATGTGCAGTAAAGTAACATTTTTAATCTCCAAATCTAGTTTTAAAGCTAAGCTAAATTATTGAAAAACAACTTCATTTATAAAATGGGTTCGCAACAACTTACTTGTTAATGCAAATACAGCTACTGTTGAATGGCAGTAAATGAAATATAGATAATTTTGTTGTAATGAAGGAACTTTAAACAGTATATGCTAGTGAATTTTTGTCCAAGTCATTGACCTCAAACAGGTTTTTAAATGTTGTCATATTGAAATATAATTCTATAGTACCTATTTTTCACCATTATTTTAACGATCAGATACGCTACATTACACTGTTTTTGTGAAGTGTACTACTGTTCCATTTTTAGCTTTGAGAACTTCAAATTTTACGTTGGTCTGTGCTATCAACTACTGAATATTATCTGCTTTGCAGGCTTCAAATTTCCTGCTTTATGCTTTTGACTAAATTTGAGGAGGTAATTTTAGGTTCAGTTACATGTAGAGGCATGGCCTAAATGTTATTGATTTTCAATAATTATGATTAAATTTTATTTAGGCGATTCAGTCATATGAAGTTCTTGAGAAGATAGAAATTTTAACTGTTTTGATCTGTCATGTTAGATTTTAATTTCTCCTTCTCTGTATTCTTTTCATCTAAAAACGTTGCAATCTCAAATAGTGATGCAGCATAGTACTGTCTTTTGTACTGCTCCTAAAGCTAATCAAAAATGTGTAACAATTTAATATGAGTCCAAAGGGACTCTTAATAGTTGAGTGGTCTAGATTTGTTTAATTATTGTTGACCTTGCTACTCTTCAAGCACTTCAATAACCAATTTATCATCTTGGGAACGAAGCTGAATCAGGTGGTCTATGAAACACCTGATTTGGAAGTATAAAATGGTTGTTTGCAAGTCCAAGAACAGAGGGATTTTTTTCTATATGCAGTACTAATTTTTCTGCTCCATGATAACTATTACAAAACAATTTTCATTTCCTGAAGTAGTAACTCCCTCTGAGACAAAAGGGTACTCTACTAATTGGTATTTAAAGGATTATTAGATGTGAACAAGGCAGATAATATTCTGTTAGCACAGACCAACGTTATCCAACATTGGTAGGGTGAGCAGAGCTTCACTATGTGAAGAACACTGATTGTGAAGCTGTGACCAAAGGTGTAGGAATATAACGGCTCTTGTGTATAAACTATTTAATGAACTAAACTATTTGTAGATATTATAGGTCTTATTTCTAGGTGGTGCAATTGTATTTAGAAGAATTAACAAAGGAATACACTAAATTCATTGGGTTTTTTTAAGCAATATTACTGTACAAAAAGATGATACACCAACATTCTGTTCATTGTATGGGGTAGTATGAAAACATCTTTATTTTAAGGGTGGCTGCAGTACCTTTTGTAATGTCACAAATGTTGATGTGTGCAAATAGTATTTCTAGTATTTCATGTGTTCACATTTTGCTTGGCTATTTTGCTGGTTTAGACTACATGTGATGGTGTAGTTTGTAGTGTAATAGGACAGGTTTGTGTAGCCTCAAATATACTACTTCATTCATAGCTGAGTTTTTTATTGTGGAGAAATAATGACTTAAAATTCATTTAATAAAACTTTGAAATGCTGATAGGATGTTGCCTAAGCAGATTTCTTTGGTAGTTTTACATGTCTCTTAATATTTTTATTAAATATGTAGTGATTCAGAGGATATTAAAAAGAAAACAAAGGAGATTTCCAAGAAGAGAAGCACATCTAGTTCCTCTGACACAGAATACACTTCATCAGAAGAAAGTTCTTCAGACTCCAAGTCAGAATCAGACTCTAAAAGTGACTCTGAGACTGGAAAATCTAGAAATGCTACCTCTAATAAGGTTAGTAAGGTAAAATACATTTTTTTAAAACCTCTGTAAAATATTAAAAATGTGTATCTAACCATCCATCCACATTTCTTTCTGTCAGAATGAAGATGGGTAGTAGTTTTATGCATACCTAAAAACATCCAGGATTTATGAAAAAAAAATTTTTACTTTTTGTAGAGAGGATCAGTCCAAAAGTAGTTTGATAGTTTAAGCAAGGAAGAGTATTTTTATAATAAAAAAAATTTCAGTTTATAATTTCATGTTATTTTTACTCTATATAAATGAAGAATAATAGAGTCTAATTTTTTTATATACAGAATTAATATTTTTTCTAATAGTTTACTATTCTTTTATATAAAATTAATTATTTTAATTTAGTTTTTTTTGTTATTGTTGAATTGGTGAAGCTTAATACATGGATGATGATGGTTATTTTTTTAAAATGTAATCTTAAAGTGTAACTATAGTACCTGGGTCTGAGAGGAAAGAAAACCAAGAACAAAAGGTTAGTACATTGTTTCTTAAGCACTTGGAGATGTTCTAATAGAACGTCTAGCTTAGTTTTAAAATTTTCTGTTAAAATTAAGAATAATGTAGTTAATTAATCTATACTGGAGGTGTATATACAAATTAGTAGCATTAATGTTCCTAATGAGCAATTAACTTTTACTTGAGTTCTATGTTTGATAGAAATAAAGAGTTCTGTTACTTCAAATTCTATTAGCTTTCTTAAAACAGGAATGAAATAGCAAACTTTCAAATATATATATATATTTAATTTATTTCAAAATATGTGAAGATGCAAAGGTATGCAACAGAGCCATTCATGTCTCAGTTAAGATTTAATTGCTGACCTTAGTGAAGAAAAAGAGCTTAGAAATTCATTATACTCAAACTAGCGTCGTAGAACTTACTATTCATGCAATTAGCATGAATTGGTTACTGTTTATCTACCTACCTTGCATTTAAAATTAAATAAATGAGGAACTTTTTGCTAAATCTGTTTGGAAAGAAGAGTAAAAGAATTTCTGACACTTACTTTTCTGTTACCAAATACTTCCTATACGTTTCTTTCTGTATATTTACAAAAAATGTTGTAGGTTAGAATTGTAACTCAGAAGTTTCTGTTTTAATACTGACATGTGGTATTGAAAATGAAGTGAAACTCTAATGAATTTTAAATTAAGCTAAACCATTTCAGTCAGGACTCCTATATAGATGGCAGAATAGTCAAAATAGACATCCTTTGCTGCATTTCTTGCAATTTTTCAAGCTGGGGGATAGGTGTGTTTTGACCAGTTAAGAAAGAAGGCCATTACTTCATTAAGCTGTTGAGGTGTTCAGTTCTTGTAATTGAGGAGGTGTAGCTCTCTCTTTCCCTAAATTTTGAACTTGTATTGTATATGATCTTTGTTTTGTAACTTTGTAGGTCTGCCTAAAAACTCTTGAATTGTAGCATTAACTTTTAATCTATTCCCTTCTTGAACCAAGTAGAACAAAAGATGAAGTGAGGCTGTATTTTTTGAGAAATGGAGATGTGTTTCCATGGTTTGATGATTGTTTCCTTACACGCTGGGTAACACAGCTGTATCAAAGTTTTTTTCTTCTAATGCAGCCAGACTGGAACTTTCCAAAAAATGGCCAAATGGAAATGGCAAAATAAAAAAAACCCAAACAACTTAAATCCTCTCAGAATAAACTCCTTTGATACTAGATGGGACATGAATTAATTGTAACATTTTGCAGCTTCTTACATCAGTATGGTATTTTTCACCAGAAAGTAATACATAGTCTGATGTGCTTAATTCTGAGCAGGCACTTGCAAAACTGTATTCAAACAATACTGTCCTCTCTCTGCTGTATTTTTCCATTTTCTCAGGATATCAGTGCCATATTCATAATTTCTTTCACTACAGTTGTCTAAATATTTGGTTCTTTCACAGGATGTGTGAGGACTACTAACATAAAGAAGCTTTTTGTATTTTAAAACAGCAGAAGGCGTAAAGTCAAATACACTGAACATGAGAATTGGAATATCCAAGAAGCTTGGGATTGAATTGTTGAAGTCAATGGAAAGTTGTCTTGGTTTTTAATTTTAAGAGGGTTTTGGATTTTAAGAGAAGAGAAAGAACATTGCAGTAGTTCTCAAGTCTTACTTGATTAAGAAGCACCTTAAAGGAAATGTGATAGGAACAGAAGTATTTTTTAAACACTTGGCAGAAGACTTGATGAGAGCGGAGTCGAATAATAGAAGGGAAAAATTGCGCAGCTTTTAAACGTCACGAAAGACATTAAAACATGGAGCAATGGGTTTGTATGCATGTCAGCAAGAAAAGTAGCAAGGAGATTATTGAAAGGAAAGACCTCATAGAGAAGCTAAATGTTCCTTAAATTATTTTTCTTTTTGAAATCAGCACAATTAATATAAAGGCTGCTAATATAAACTATGGCTGATGAGCTGTAAACAGCAATGGTCATATGTGAAGGGGCAGGGGGTAGTTAATTTAATAACCTTGAACAAGGAGGACTGTTTCTCAGTGTATGATACTAATCCCTGAAACCTGGAAGATAGTTTCCACTTAAACATGTTCAATACCTGCATTATACTTCAGGCATTTCTGGTACTTGTTTATTTTTAGACATGTAATTAGATAAGGAGAGGGGGTGGAGTGGGAGAAGAGAATCACAGGTTTTTTTTATTAAAGGAGATTGCAATGCTAATAGCTAAATAGTTTGTTTTGAGAGAAACCCTTTTTGAGCCCTGCAATGATAGAGGAAGGTAACTGATGGTAACCTAGATAACCCTTTTGAAGCTGGAAAGAAAAAGCAATTTTTAACAAACTTTAAATAACATTATAGTTAAAGTCTTGTATATAAACCCCTTATGTGTCAAGATTCATTTTACAAGAACCACATATATTTGTTTTTCTGCTTCCTTCCTGGCTGATTTTCACACCACCCAGGAAGCAGATGGTTTCCGCCAGACTCTCAGAAATGCATGTTTTAACCTGATAGTTTGTCATTAGAAAAGACACTCCTTATGTTATTCTGCTATAGTATGTTCTTAATTTGGGCAGTCCATATGGGGAGGTTATTCTTAGGATTTCCTTTTCAGTGAAACTGAAAAATATTTTCTGAAATACGTATTAATAAAATAAGTAGTGGTTAGTGAGTTCTATTTTTATGGTTTCTCTGTTTACATATGTTATGAACTATGTTACATCACTGATGTTTTGGGTGATGTTTATCATTCTATATATATTGTGTTGCGTGCCACTGCCGTGTTGTGCAAAATTTTCTTAATAAAAAAGGTTTGATTACATTCACATTAAAGCTTAATTTCTACATACATCCCTGTACTTACTGGTATTAAAATACACTACAAAAAGTTCAGATTATTTTCCTGAATATGTTATTAATGGTTTCATATTTTTTCTCCTGACAAATTGTTTTGAAAAAGCTGTTGTGTTCACTGTAATTGAGCTGCAGTGAATAGAAAAGTCAGTCTCTTGTACTGCAGTCCTTTATATCATTTTGAAATATGGATAGTTTGAGGTGTTTAGATACATATACTGTAAGCATAAATACTGTAGAGCTAAAATGCAGATTTGAGAATGATGCATGTATAAGTAGGTGTCTCTACAGAGGGATTTTAAAATCAGCTACTGTTGACCTCCTTATACAAATATAATACAGTCACTCAGCTGTTAAAAACCTGATCCACTATTTAAAAAATATACAAAAACAAATTGTCTATCTTTCTGCCTGATCTCCTTTCAAGTGCTAACACAATGGAAACAGTGGGCGATCTGTCAATGCATTTGGATTGTCAGTGATGGTTTTGTATAAATATTGGGAGGATAAGAAATAAAATTCGCACAGCAGAATATGATTTCATCTGCCTTTTCTCTGCAGCTCCATGGCTCATGCTGCGGTGTGAAATTCTCATTTTACACACTTTGCAGGCGGAGCACATGAATTATGCATTGAGCAAGAGAAATCTCCTGCTTCAAGTCCTATATGCATTTACCAGGTTCTATCTCTATTACCAAGATGAATTGCAAATGGAGAAATGTTTGATGGAATATACCTTAACTTCTTTGTTTAGTATTCTGCTTTTCCCATAGTGGGCTTTCTTGGTAGAAAACTGTATGGGTTATATTGTAGGCTTAGTTTTAAGAAAAAAAAGTTGAAAAATTGTGTTATGGAGAAATGTCAGGCACGTCAGAACCTTTATATTGTCTTGATTTCAAATGCAAAGCTTTTTTTCCTCAATTGAAATATCTGCAGTCATTGGCTCTTTATTGTTCATAGATAGCAAATCAATTTTCTTTTCTTAGAAAAAACAAATTAAAAATAATCATGTTTGTAATGGGCAGGACCCACATAAATAGATTTCTTTGGTATTTTGTACAAAATTGTGCACAACTAATGTACATACTCATATATAGAAAAACATAAGCATGAAAATATTTGTGGTTTTGTGTGTTTATAGCACACAAACACATATATGAGTAGCCCAGTATTTTCTTAAGCTTGAACATACCACTGAAGTTGGAAATAAGTCATGATCACACATAAACATTAGCTTTATCTTGATTTAGTTAGCTCTTCTTTTTACATTTCCTAGGTGGTAGGGTCAAGTTTGTGGGTTTTTTGCTTTCTGTTTGGTGGAGTTGTTTCCTTGCTTGTTCTTTATACTAAACTGATACACTTAAATGCAATCTTCTGATAAAATGTGCAGTGAAGATTTTCCTTGCCATACATTGGTTCAAGAATCTTTTTATTTGTCCTTATTTTAAGACCATTTTATTTTGTTTCGAAGTATAAGAAGTGAATTCCCTTGAAGGATTTTCCCCCCATTTAAAAAAATTTTTAATGTAGTAGATTCAAAGTAGTATCATTGCAAGGATGGATTTCACCGTATAAAAGTACACATCAAGCTTTGTGTATTTTTTGTACCCTCTGACAGAAGAAGCAAACTGAAGCATACTTTTGGTATTATTTATGACTTAGAATGCCCATCTTCAGTAAACAGATTCAGTGAAATATAAGAGGATTGTCTTTTGGAGTGACTCCTAATTTTTTAGAAATTTTTACTAAAGCAGATAGAATTCTCATCCTTGTGTGGCTCTTGAGTGGATTGAGCCACTTTTAGAGACTTTTTAATGGCTGCATAATAAAAGGCAATGGTGACATCCCATCTCTATGGAAATATTTAGCAAATATAAAGCTGTAGTTTTGAACTTTAGTCATAGTTGAAGGTAGAACTGAATGTTATGGATAAGTTGGGACAGAGGGTGAAAGAATTCAGAAACAGAGGAAATTTTTAATATATTTGCCTTTTGATTAACTGTTGTCCTTCAGTCTGTTTTGGTTTCTGAAGAGTTTCAAGATTAGGGAAAAAAGTTGTGATACGTAATTTATAGAAAAGCGCTCTGGAGATAACAGCTAAATGCAAGATTCAGGGCTAAATATTCACCAAACAATGCTATAAAGGGGCTTGTAATTCATGAGAAGGGTTGTAAAAAAATTGTGTCTCTGACATGAGTAATTCAAGAAGAATTTTTGATGCCTTTTTCCTGGTGTTATGAAAATGAAGCTAGACACAATTAAGAGTGTTGGGGTCGTTACCTCTGTATTTTAATCAGGTTCCCGTTTGATGCATCCTCTTCACCCAGGTGGTAGGGTGGCAAATGCACACACCTGTCAATCACACACACCAGTTACAGACTTTACACATCAGCATATCTAACAAGGGAGCCCAATAATGGGGCTGGGGTGGGCTAACCCCTAGTTTACAGAATCTGTCCTACGAGGGGACCTTGGCTTCCTGAGACAGTAGAAATGTTTGGTCTCCCTGGCTCTGCAGTTCTGGGGTGTTTAGTCTCAGGGCCTGCAGAGCACTTACAAAACACTAAGTACCAAACTAAGTGAAAGGTTAAAAGTGTGCATGCTAATACTTGTGGATACAGAGAACTGTGTAAAAGGTATATAAAAGAAAAGGAAAAAAACCATTCCGGCATAACTTTTAGCTTATGAAGTACACTATTTGACCTTATTTCATAGATTTAAAACAAAAGTAGCTAAGACAAGCTTAATGACTTGTTAATAAACACATCTTAAGCGAAAAGTCTGGCAGTTGTGAGCAGAATGGAATTCGAGAAAGTTGGTTCTGTAGGAGTTCCTCACTAATTCTGAACAAAACATGTAAGAAATAGTATAACTTCAGCACCATTTTAAAGCTGTTCTGTAATATTTTCTTTGTCTAGAGGAATTTTAGGTTTCAGATAAATCAGCAGTAGTAGAACACTCAAATACTGTACTGATAAGGAGTATGATGATACTAAAATAACTTTTAAAATAGTAGCTCCTGTTCTTTTCAGTCCTCAAAATGATTCTTCTCCTAGAATACTTGAAGCACATTTTTAGGGATCACATGACTACTGTATGTTTGAACCATGGTATTTATAGGAAGAACAGGATAAGCAATGTCATCATGGCTGAGGTCAAGCCTGGTAGTCATTTACATTAATGAATTCAAACAGTGAGAACATTTGCTAGTTTCTTTCATGTTCTTTGGAGGAAACTATAGAATTTCTCACAAAATGGAAAGAAAGAAACTGATTATTTGAAGCTGAGAGACCAGAAGAAAGGGAATGCAACTTGAGAAAATAAATGTCATTTTATTCTCTGGTGCCAGTTAAAGGAAGTGGTTCTACCTGCTGAGTTGACTTCAAGATCTTCTAGAAGTTTGTATCCTGAGTGTCTGATATGCTCAAGAAATGACAGCCTCAATGAGTATAAAGAGATTTACTGATTTATTTAGACCTGTTAATTTATTAGAAGTGGTAAAATAATTCTATTTGTATGTGCATTTGGCTGTCATGTACTGTTGAGGAGAAAACATGTAAACTAGAACGTGTAACTCCTGGAAAGACTACATTTAAGTTACTTGCAATAACTTGGGTGTAGTGAGCAATGTCTTAAGGTATAATGGCAATTAATAGATTTTCTAAAAGAATGGCAAAGCCTTCTGCTTGGTATGAGAGCCAGAGAAGATGAAGGTAGAAGAAATTCTTTAGCTGACACAACTGCAAGATGCTTTAGAGTGGGAACAACAAGATTACAAAATTCTTTGGTACATGAGGTTCTGGCTACATCCAAAGATCAATCCTTTATACTAAACCACTCTCTTGGCTGTCTATACTGAACTGTAACACACTGAATTCTTTACTGAATCACCACTGTCTAGACGTGCTCTGTAGGTAGGTATGGCTGATTTATTTAGAACATTTTATTTAGGTATTGAAGCAAATTTTGTTGAAATACTCCGACAAGGTGCTGGGATTATTACTTCTCTAGTCTTTACTTAAGGTAGCACCGATTCTTATTATTAGAACTCATCTTAAGGCTTAAACTGAAACTTCTCTGGTGACAAAATCAACTTTCTGTGAAGTAAATCCCAGTAGATAATTGGACAGAATTCCATGCTCCTTGATAAGTGCAAACATTGTATTTCTCATTGAATAGATTTTGACCTGTTTTTCATAGGAAAACAGAAATGTTAGTACCCAAATCTTTTGTCTTAAAGAGATAGAAGCTTTTGTTTTGTTTTTTTTACTGGTCTCAACAGAAGTATCTGGTCTGTCATCAAATGTTTCCTGTGTAGCAACAATGATTAATGCATGGGCTTCAGACATTCAGTTGAGAAATTTAGGTTTAGTTTAACTGTTTAAACAAATCTTTCTCAGTAGGTGAATTCTCCGAATACCAAGCCCTGAAAATGGATACATTTTGCTTTATGAAAGTAGTAAAATAAATGCACTTGCTTTAAAAAAGTACTAAATGCTTTTTTTTTGCTGATACGGTGAAAGGTGAAATATTTATCTATTTTGGCAGAAAGAAGAAAAACCAGTACAAGATAGAAAGACTCCAAAAAAACAAGATGTTTTTCTCTTAGATCTAGATGATTGTAAGTATTTTGATTAAAGTCTCATTTTTCCCAAGGTGTAAATTCAGTTCAATTAATTAAATGAGTTTTAAATGTTTGAAACATTGATTCTGTTAATTTATTGTACTAGTTTCCTGACAAAATAAATGCTTAGACTGTCAAGTTATTTTTAAGCATGGTTACTACAAGATTTTGTTTTAAAATTTAGTAATTGTTTCAAAATTTAAAATGTAGCCCCATATAAAACATCTACCTTGAGTATTTATATGTGTCTGGGCTTGTTTTCTGTTAAAGTGGGCTTGTTTTCTCAGGTAGTAGTGGGTGTTACTTGTACAACACCTGTGCAATTTATAACCCAATTATGATATTATACTAACACACTAAAAATCACGTTTTTGAAGAACACTGTGAAACGGTAAGCTTGGAAGGCTAAAATAGAGTTGGCACTGGTTTTTGGCTATGCTTGTATCCTTCCTAAAGTTTACTTCTATAGGTGCAGCACATCAGAATTGCATTAACATCTAATTTGCATGTAGCTTGTAAATGAAAAAAGTGCTACATAGTGTGTATCAAACTGAAGGAGAAAATAGAGGAAAAATGGGAAAGGAGGAGAAAATACTTTTAAAGTTCATCGCATGATATATACATGTATGAGTTGTATTTGTATTTTCATTGCTTATTCTGAGTATTGGGCCTGTATGTCTGAAAAAGTAATCTTTATTAGGAACATATATATAAGAATACAACAATCAGATGAGGACAAAAAACCTCTTTTGTGCAATGAAAAAAAAATCATTGTCTTTCCCAGTATTTTAGATTGTTTTTTAATTTAAGTATCTCTTGCCCTTTTACTTTTAGTCTGTCCTGTGACAACTCCTGTGGCAGTTCCTACAGCAGCTGTTTTGTCCCCGAGTTTAGCAGCAGACCTAGAGGGATTAAGTCTGTCGAGTTCATCAGTCATTGATGTAAGTAGCTGTGAAAAAGTGGAAGGGCACATGTTGGTTTAAGCATTTCACATATTTTGAGATGTTTTTTTTAAAGTTCTTTCACCTATAAAAGTCTTACATGAAGTTTGCATACAAGTCTGACAGCATTTTTTGATCTGTAATTGCATTCTGAAATTTGGAGAAAAGTATTAATATTGCATGTCTGAGAAGGATGCCTCCAAGGATTTTTAACCTTCTCTTCCAAATTGTCTTTTTCTTTGCCTTAGGGAAACTTTAATTCAGAAATTAAATATCCAAACTACAGAGGTCTTTCAAACAATTGATTTGCTACTATCAAAAATAAGCTACAAGAACATCACATACTTGCTGTTACTCAGTCTGTTTGCCATACATGCTTCCAATCGTGATATTTTGCTTCTTGGATGTAATTTTTCATAAGTATATGAAACATAGCCCCTGGGTGTGAATGAAAAGGGTATAGATACACAATCAGTGGTGTATCAGTATGCGTCATGATTCATTCCATTAGTGCTTTGTAGCACTTTCCATTAGGGAATCTCAAAACTATAGGTATAATGAAGGTTAGCAAATTCATGAAGTCAGAGGCTATTCTTTGTTGTGGGAAAGGATAGTAGTTTGTTCTCCTTCACTTGGTTTTTTTTTTAGTATAGTTTTGTGTGTCCAAGTTATATTTGCAGTTTAAATAGAGATTGCAGTGGTATAGCATAGGGTACGTATCCTTGTGAAAATGGAAGTGACCAGAAAAAATACCAGTCACAGGCATTTTTTAGCCTAGCCTTGTTTCTAGTGAGGTTGGTATCTAGAACCTATGCTGCAACTTTAATAATCTCTGGTAAACCACTTTGTGCTGCCATTGGAAACAGAAGTTTTCCACATCAAGAATTTGTTAAGTAAAGCTACATGAGTGATTTGACTCAAGAAATAGAGGACCTTTGCTTAGGATTCGGTTTCATGTTTACAAGATTTGGTTTTGAAATGGGAGAATTTCAGATAGTTTGTTGGGTATTAGCCTTATCTAAGATAATTGGTATGTAATGTAAATTTCAAGCAGGCCAGTAACAGTCCATGGACATGCAGTCGCTACACCTGATACATAGTCATTGATGTGTCACACAGTCTGAAGGTCCCAGAAATTCTCTTCCATGTTATTTTGTAGATCAGTATACAGTTCTAGGTGGCAAGTCTGTGTTTAACAGCTGTGGTGTTACTTTGTGATTGCACACCACAGTCGCCTCTTTGCCATCCTTTATGGCTTTGAGAGCTCAAAAAACAAGCCGTCAAATGTTTGCCTGGCTCTGGGATAGCTTAAGAATAACTCTGGTGTCCTTGCTTTACTTCTGAATTATCACCTTTAGGATAAATTGAAGACAGCAATCCGTAATTCCAGAGGCTTAGGTGCATCTGCTTGCCAATGTCTTTATTAATTTCAGTGTCTATGATACATGTTCTATTCCCATATTCATGCTTGCTTTCTTCGTGATTGCCTCTGTCCAGTTGCTAAACTGCTTCTCCCTGTTCTTCTGAAGACAACTACAAAGAAATAGAGCTGTAAGATAGAGCTAGAAGGAGTAGGCTGAAGAGTGAAGTTGTTCTGTATGATGACTGTGCAAAATGCCTCCTTAGTATTACTGAGGTCTGGTAACCAGCAAAGAAGCTGGAACGTTTTCTCTTTGCTCTGGATAGAACCCAGATCATTTGAGAACTGATCATTTCTGCCTGGGTAGAGATTACATGTTTTGATCTGTATTCTGTTTTCAGATCTAAGCTCAGCTCTACTTGCCGTTGATAGCTGGAGATGTACATCAGATGCTTTGCTGAGTTTCTATGCCAGGGAGCAACAGAAATTGAATACTGAGGTTAAAACTCATTCTTTAAAATGCTGTCCATATAGTTTAAAAGTCTTATGTGTGTGCAAGTAGTTAAAAAACTATTATCCCGTGTTGTTCAGTACCACTAGGTAATTTTCTAAAAACAGAAAAATAAAACTGGCTTTTAAGACTTTGTGTGGGAATGTACTTCTTCAAATAGTATTTTGAATTTAATCTGTGATGGCTAATTCTGAAAATACTTTAGAAAACTTTTTCTTCCTTCAGTGGGAGAGAAAGTGAGTTTAACTGTAGGGCACATGCCGAACTAACAGTGAGAAATTAATTTATTACTAGGCAATGGAAAGCATGGAGTAAAAATAGATAAGTGCAGTATATGACCCTAATATCAAAGAAATGTAGCAGCCACTTATCTTGGAATATGTCAAGCAGTCTATTATTCAAATCATTCAGCACTGTAATTGGATACAGCTTTTAGAAAACTTTTAACTTCCAAATTCATAGCTGCTGAATGTTATAGAAAGCATAAATACAAGAATGGTTTTACAGTAATAGCAAAACCTACAAACCTGAAATATTCTTGAATAGAAACTGCACAATCTAATGCTTTGTCCTGTGGCTCATTTGTTTTTATCATCATGTTTACATACAGTACATTTCTCCCTCATATAAACGCATGCATGCATATTATAGTTTTTTCCAGGAAAAACAAAATTCTCTTGTAGTTCATGGATAACCTTCTTCCAACTGAATGCAAAATGTAAATCTGTGTGCATGCTTCTGCCTTGGTTCATCTTCAGGTTTAAGTGGACCAGGTAACTGCGGTCACCAGAGGCTTCTGTGGGGATTCTCATGGTATGCAGTCAAGGGATGGCAGAACTAAGTGCTTGAGAAAACTGAAATTGGTGTTGATTGAGTTTCAGATGGATAAATTGCAGTCTTGAAAAATACGTGAAGATTCAGTGTGAATGAAAAACAGGAGGCATGAGAAAACTGCAAGCTGTCAGTGTGAAGCAGTTATTGGAAAACACTGGAAATGGGTGTTGTCCCCAAAAGGTGGAGGGAGGGGGGTTATGAAGTGAAACAGGAGGAATTGAAAGCAAAACTCATGACTGACCTAGGACAGGGAGGGTTATAATCTGCTTCAATAAATAATATTTTGAGCAGAAATGGTGAGAAGAGAGAGATGAGAGCTATAATAATGGAGAGAAGCTGAAAGGGGGAGTGATCTGTTCCTACCTGTCACATAGCTGATGAGAAGAAAAAGCTAAACCACCTGTTATTTTCCCACTAGGATTTTAGATGGTAAAAAATGTACAAGCAACTACTCTTCTAAATGTGGAGACCACTGAGTATGCTGCATTGGATAATGACGCATGCTTTTATGAATAAAGTTAGTAAGAATGAAATATTTCTCTGACAGCAAGAAACCTGTTATGGTTCAGAATAGTGTTAGTGCAGGGAGAACTGACAGGTCAATATGAGCTCTGGTGAGAGAAGAAGTTGGTTGAAGAAAAATGGGTATGACTCTATGGTCTGAGTTGAGTAGTATTTGAGGGGAGAAGATTGTTTCCCTGCCCCAAATAGGGAAGCCTGGGGAAAAGTCAGGGAAGGGTATGAAAATCTCACAAAAAATGCTTGTACCAAATAAGGGGACAAATTCTTGTTGTAGTGTGAAAGTCCCTTTAAAAATACTTGTTGCAGCAATTCAGACTTGCTAGTAATTATTCTGCATATGGAATCAATGGTATAATTGTAGAAGTGGTACTGCTTTATTTACTAAGGTTTTATTCAGTGTGTTCAGTGTTTTTTCATGATAGTTGTTACTACCAGTGGTATGTTTTACTCTTCCCTACTCCTTGGCCTTCCAGAGAAACTGTTTAGAAAGGGAGGAGTAAATAATCTTGTTTTCTGTTCTGTGTCTTCTGAAGAACTTTTAACCAAGATACACTTTGAGAACTGCTCTGAGTGAGATGCATGCAGAAGAAATAATTGCTTTTGTCAAAAGTCAAGGTCAAGCTGCAGACCTGTCAAATCAGGTGATAAATACATTCAATTTTAAATTGAGTACAGACTTACAGAATTCCTTGAGCAAAACTAAACATGAGCTCCCTCAATATTTAACTAAAGGTATTTTCAGACTAGGAGAATATCTTAAATGGTATTTTATTTCTAAGTTGTTGACATGGTGTTTAGAGGGGAAGACAATTTAGGTGGCTTTCTCTACTTAAGCTGTTTGTAATTCCACGGTAACAAGTTCTAAGAGTGACTCTGAAGTATATTCTTTTCCTTTTTGAATGATCTCTGCTTAGAAGCACTGAGAACACAAAGGTTGCAATAATGGGTTATATAATGGCTCTAGTCTGGTAGGCAGTTCACAAGAAAGGTTAGCATGAGGTGTTTTAAGAATTTTCAAAATGCTACAGTGGAGAAATAAATAGTAGTTCTTCCAAATAGTTATTGGCATGCACTTAACTTCATGATTTTTTTTTCAGAGCTTTGCTAGCAGCAATTATTCTTTAACTATATACATTTATCTTTCATATAATCTCTGGTCTGAGTGCTTACCTCAGGAATGGCTGCATCAGAAGAAACATTAACTTGTTATTGTCATGAAAGAGACATAGTGCAACCACTTATGATAGCCACAGACTGTGGGCAATGGTGATCTTCTGCCCGTTGTTCTCAGACAGATTTTGATCAACTACTATTATTTTTCAAATAATTAGTTTTACATTTCTGTAAGTATATCCATACCCTTTTAAGGATGCTTGTAAAAGTTTTTACTCAGACAAAAGAGGATGCTTTTAAATCAGCTTTCAGTATTAGCCACATCTTCTCTTCTATCATATGTTTTTGTAATTTTGTTTAAAGATAAAAAAAGCATATGATAGCATTTTATTATTTTTATAGGTTACCATTTACCCTCTTTCTTTTTGGCTTCCTATACGGAGTGCCTTATCCCTTTGCTGTTTCATCTCAAGAGAACATTTTCCTATATAGGCAGTGTTTTCATTATACTTCTGAAGCCTGTGTTTTTATATGCAGATGGAAATTGGGGAGGTTTCTTGTGGGGAGGAGAAGGGAGAAAGACTGCCACATGACAGTCTACATGTATCCTATTCCTGTCCACGCTTATATCTTTGCTTGTGTTGTTGACCACAATTGCACATTAGGCAGAGATACTTTTGCAATTCTGCAGTTTTCTCTTCAGCTTGATTTGTAGAGGTGGGGTTTTTTCCCCAAGTGGAACAGTCTTCGCTGTGCCCTACAAGATTTGTAACTGGCATAAGGCTTAATTGAAACCACATTGTACAATTTATGTTATGGGTGCCTGGGAAAGTATGTGCATATGAAGCAAGTGAAAAGGCATAGTCTTAAATTCAGGAGTTAAAAAATAACTTTGTCTTAGTGCAGCCCAAAATTCAGCTGTGTGGCTGATTAGGTGTGACTGATGCTTGTGGCAAGGCAGTGTGGTCCAGTGGATACAGGACTGGGTGTTAGGTATGGAAAATGAGTTCTATTTCTGGCTTACTACTTGCTGTGTGATCTGGAGGGAGTATTTTAATCTTTAAGTTTTCCATTTGAATAATGAGGATAATGATGCTACCTCACCTTGGGAAAGCACTTGGAAATCTACAAATGAATGTAGCTGCTTATCTGCAGATATTAACTATTGCCAAGCTAGAGGAAGGAATTAAACAAAGATTCTGCATACTTTTTTAAAATTTTTTTGTTCATGTAAAATTGCTGTATATAGGCGGCTGTTCTTAAATTGGTTACATAGAATATGTGCTGCATTGAAGGCTATACTGTCCTTTCAGAAATTGCTTCCACATACTTCTAAAACTGTTCGCTTGAAAGAAAAAAAACATCTGCCTTGACATTACTTTTTTGTCATTTCTCCTCTATTCTTTACTTATAAATGCATTTACAAATATTTGTGATATTTAATTATATTTAAACCTTAAAAATACACATATTTATTAAATTCGTTCATTCTCAAAATCTGCACTTCAAAATCTCCAACTTATTTTCTTCAATTAAATTAAGGAATTTTATTTGGAGGTTCAAACAAGATGTTTGTTCTGAATCAGTAATAAGTTTCTGACACAAGATCAAATAATTGTATGCTCAGTCTGAGAGGTATGTTATATTTTTACTATGTATAATATAATTTATTTAGTTGATTACTGTGTGGTTCAATTCTTGATATTCTCTAGAATGTGTCCTTTATTTCTGTTTATATTTATGTGGGTGTGAGTATATATACACATATACACACACACACACACATATATATATATGCTATAAATTAGATAATTTATAATTCTATAAATTTATAATTTATAATTCTAGAAATACAACGTGTAAGCAGTTAGCAACTTGTATATTAATGTAATTGTATTCTGAACAACCAGGTCACTGATTAACAGTAATGCTTTTGATTCAGTGCTATTTTGCTGTTTTATTATCTTTGAGTTACGAAGAGTAACCCAACATTCAAGTTTTGTATTTAAAAGTAAAAGTGTCAAAATAACTAAGTAAAGTGCAATTGCAATATTAAAGTTTTATTTATAAAATGGGAATTAAATTGTGGAGATATTGCAAAACAGAAGCTTGATTTAATAAGTTACTGTGAGGACACCTTTGATAATTTTTTGCCTTCCATTAAAATTCAGTACTGCCCTTAAAACTAATCCAACTTTAAAAAAAAATTATATAATTAGATGCTTAGGTCTACAGCAGAGTTAAAAATAATGCTTCTTTTTCTTTTCATCATGAAAAATACATGTATTGTGCTCCTTAAGATAGGGCTACCGTAAACAAGGTTGGTGCCAGGTGTTTAGAAACAAGCATGTGTGATGCATGATGATGATTCCATAAGTTATTCTTTAAATGTGTATTCTGGTAATGTGTATAAAACAGTGTGTCTGTATGCATGTTATGCTTTGTAACTCAGACAGAAGAGAGAGGTAACCTAAGCTGTATTTTCTGTTATTTTGTCAATAAATGTAGCTCTTAAAAATTTCAACCACATCTTTCTAAGGTAACATTTACCTCCTCACATCTTTAGCATCTATCAGACATGACATGGGACATATTCATTGACCCTAAAAATTTTCATCAGTCTCATATACTGGAAGGGGGCAGCCCCAGCCAGACAAGAGGCTCATTTCAATTTTAACGGCTGTAATTAAAGGTTAATTCACTGAGTCAGGATTAACGAGGAAAGTACAAATGATAGGCAAGCAGCTGCCTTTATAATACAGGATTAGAACAATGCAATTACAATAAGAATTAGAAAAAATCAACTTCCTGAAAAGGTTTTGTAATAAATGAACTTGCATTTTTCTATTCTTAATTGTGGTACTTTAACAGTACCACAGAAGACTTTAACAGAAGACTCTGTGCAGCATAGATTTTTTTGTTGTTGCTGTAATGACAGTTGATCAACAGTGTGTCTAATAAGACAGTATGCCAACCACAGTGACAGCAACTGTTATATGGATAAATTTAATACTGCACTCTACTGAAAACCCTAGACTTACTTTTGTATTGCAGCTATATATGCTGGACACACAGATGACTGCTTTGAACATTGTCGTTAGATTTATTTCTCTTTTGCAGTTGCTTATTTTAAACAACTGCTTTAAATTACATTTAAAATGTATTAAATTTTACAAAATGTAAAATTTTGTAATTTTACAAAATGTAAAATTTTGTAAAAATTTTGAAAAGTTTCTGTTTATATTATCCTTACTAGAATTTATGAGAAATTCTAAACATGTGGCAATTAATGCTATCAATGTATATCAGGAGCATTCTGACTTCAACATCGTATTGTAACTACATGTATGCTGTCATTGCATTAATTGGTATAATTTAGAAGTTGGTATAATTCATGCTTTCAGAAGGTCCCATGTAGTGCAGTGCCAAGTAAATGCGTATTTTGCAAATGCAAAATTACTTTGTGAAGTAAAATTCTGATCACCTCTAGGAATTACTTTAAATTTCTGACTTATAAGTAAATATACCAATTAGAAACAGCTTTGTAATAAAGGAAAAACTAAGTAGCATTCTGAATCAAAACATTTAACTACTCTCTCATTTCTTAAATTTGAAGCAGTGAATAATTGTGTCCAAATAAATTATCAAAATTATCTCTCTATGCAAATAAGTAGTCTGGAATTTCTCAGACTCTCCTATTCTGAATTTCTGTTTTAAATTTTATTCACTTCTATTTTCTCTTCAGTTCAAAGATCCACCTTTTCTATGTGTATTTAAGAATTTCTGTGTTTACTGCTTATTTAAAACTTTGCAAGTATATGCTACTATATGTTCTTGAATATTTGGAAGATAATATTTTAAAAAGGCAGTCAGGACACTACTTTAAAAAGTGAAGTTTCATGAAAGAAGTATATATTTTAATCAGTCACCTTAGAGTAATGCTGAAATATCATTCTGAAATATACCTGGACATTATTACATTAGACCTAAATATCCAGCATTAATTTTTCGGAAGTTAAGATTAATGTGGTAATAATTTGAAAGTAATGTAGTTTGTGTTATACGAAACTATAAGCATACTGTCTTTTGATAAAAAAACAATAATATGAGTTACTTCATAAAACTTACTAATGTGATTAACAGTAGTTAATAAATGTTTTATATCTATGCTGTAGGTTGAGAGTATATTGTGTAACAATGGTATTTAGTTTATTCTGTGTATTGTTTGGCTAAAAAACTGGGCCAGAATGCGTTTCCAACAATATTTTGACATTAAAAGCTCCAAGAAAGCTCTTTTTGGTGAGGGCAGTTGATAACTTTTCATTCATAATTAGCTCATAGAGAACCGAGAGACATTTCAGGGAAATTGAACTGTCAGTGGGTAGAAACAAGCATTTGACCTCATCACATTGAGTGGGGCCCATCATAATTTGTTCATTTGGTGCCCATCAGCCCAGCCTCATCTCTCATACGGCACCTCGCTGACCTTCCCTCTCCAATTCCACTCAGTTCAGCTTTAATTATGACTCTGCAGACCCGAAGAAATATTGCAGCTTGCTCTCAAAAACCCTGAACTGCCACTCACCAAAAGATTGGTTTTTAACAGGTAATAAATGCCCAAAGGAAATGGTGCTCTGTCCCACACAGAGTAAAGCTGGAGTGGGGGGGGCAGTGTTGTTATTTTTTTTTGAGGTATTCCTGCCTCTCAGTTGTCACTTTCCCAGTGAAAATTTTATTTCATACAGAGAACAGAAGACTGTTTCCAGTACTATAGAAATGGTTTGGGTTTGGCAATTTTAGTCTTCTTTTTGAGACTAAAAGGAAGTTTTACTTGATCTGCCAACACAGAATTGTATTAAAGTAGTCAAATATTATTTAAAACTGGAAATAATAGTTAAATAAAAAGTGGTATGTGGGGAAGACTTTTGCTTTTAAATGATGGTTACTGAAAAGCTCTAAAACTTTGATACTGGAAACTGATTTTCTTCTGTGACAGGAAATTAACTCAGATTCTCTTATCACTATTGGCAAATCTAACTGTAAAAGGGATTATAATTTAAATGTGTGAAAATTGCAGAGGAACTGTGGATTTCCAGTTTACTGGCAAGTATTATTTAATGGTTTTGTCAGGTAAACTGTTAAGAAAGCACGAGACCTGTGTGAAGAAAATATGAATTGCTACTGATTTTAAATGTTTAGTTCCAACTTAAAAAAGCGTTCCCATGAATTTCTGAGCAAATAAAAATATTCAAAACTACAGTACTAGAGAGTGTATCCTTGTGGTGAATGTTAAACTGTCAGCAGGATTTTCAGGTCATTTGACAAAAAGGATACAGGTGCTGTAGCTAGCAGTGAAGGTGACTGCTAGTTTCATCAATCACTTTGCCTTTCTTTAAGTTGATACATAATGGACCCCTTCAATCAGCTTCCTTGTTCTTTGTCACTTGTTTAGGAAGAAGAAAAAAGAGGGTGGAAGGGCTGGACTTTAAAGTCAAGGTTATAAAATGAATCGTTACTTATTTACACAGGATAAGGAGGATAAGTCAGTGTGAGAAGGGGCCCTTCATAAAATGTCGAGTTTGTCAATGGGTGATAATATGCAGTTTGAAGCTTTGTGCAGACCTTGAACAGTGACAGTAGTTGTCAAAGCAGTGATTCTGAACCTGAATTTAAAATTAAGACGTTGTTTAGTGACAGAGACACGGCATGTGCCAGAAAATGTGCTAATCAGTGTTCACTTTATTTTCGGAGGGTCACATTAAGTGATGATACAATGACAAAGTTTGTTTAACTGCAAAACCAGAATTATGAGAGAAATAGAATGCAAATTTACATATCGCCTAGAATGCTGTCGATATACATTTATGTAACACACATTAAATATATGTAATAGTCAATTCAGCTTCATTACAGCTGTATGCCTAATACATTACTTTTTTGAAGTGTGCAGAAGGAATAATTTTTTAACTATCTATGCAATAGCTGTTCAGCAAGTTATAATATTCCAATTTTTTCCCAGTATCATACAGAGAATTGATAAACATAAAAAACTGAGTTTTCCGATGTTAAGATTCCTTACATTTCATCTGCAACACAACATTATGAGATTATGATCAGTATTTTGGGGACTATACATCAGAATAGGAAGGAAAATTTTGAGCTTTCAGGTAGAAATTATTAAAAATACAACTTCTTATAATATTTTCATTCAAAGACTTGTACTATTATGGCAAAAATTCTTTAGAAGCCTTCTTCCTTCACCTTCATCTACATATTGTGTGTGTGTTTTTTTAAATGACTGATTACAGTTTTGGAATTTTGTACAGAGGAATGACTCCAAAAAACAAAGACGTCCTTTATAATTTTAAATTATGTCATTCCAGTTCCACATATGTCTTACTATCCAGAGAGTCTATAAGCTTTGAAATGAAATTGTATTTGTTAAATATAAATGGAAATAGAAGAAAATGCTTTTTAACTAACAAAATGTCTTGATCACAGAAATTTTGATTTTTTTTTTAGCTTGGCATACGTGAAAAAGTAAGTAAGTAGGTTTTGATTGCTGCATGTTAAGACTTCATTTTCACTTTTACTTGAAGAACCACCATGACATGGCATGAAACACCTGGTATTCAAATTAAAATACTTAGGTTTTTGTCCAAAAATGTTAAGAAAACTTTTTTAAGAAGAGTAAGTATTTGATCATTGAAAGTAAAGGCTGAGCATGGGGCTAACTCAACTAGTGGAGAGATGTTGCTGCTAATAGGCCACATATTCTGAGTTGTGCACTGACTCGTAGGCTAGCAGTACAAAGGAAGTGAAATGCAAGGCCATTGCAGTTGTTAAAATAGGTGACTTGGAATCTTTAGAATTATGTCAATGTATTTTAATGTACTCCAAAAGTCCTTGCTAGCAGTTGCAGGAAGGGGATACCCTCCATTACTCATCTCTCATTACATGTGATAAGGTTGTTTTTAAAAAGGTTGTGCCTTTTCAACTAAATGGTATGCCTTTGTGTAGTCAAATCGGAATCATTTGGAAATGCTTTAGCCCTCCTGTGACTCTAGAAGATATTGGAGGGACAGAAGATTCTTTAAAAGGCTGTTGAACAGTGCTCTGATTATACACTGTATTATCAGAGAGGTAGGTTTTTAAAAGCTTACTTTAGTCCAGACTTTCACCTGATTTTTACATGCTTTTCTCCTAATGGCTTGGTGAACAGGGCTGTGACATACTAAGACTAAAAAAAGTAGTTCTAGAATCTTCATCATTAATATTGATTTCTGTGAAGTTGATAAAAATTTTCATTTTTAACTTTTGTTCACTTGGATTGAGAAACATTTCCATCTTTATATGGTTGCAAGTGTTGTTTCTAGTCCCTATGTTCTTGATTTGAAGATGGCAGAAGAATGGGGGAAAGGTACATTTGTAAGAATTCTAAAATACATCTTTCAGTTGCATAGTGCAATTTGGGAGTTCATGTCTGCAAAAGGAGGTTTGTGTGAAACTTTACTATTATTACTTTGGAATGTTTTATGAAAAAAATGTACAAAAATCATTCTACTGTTTACACTGAAGGACCTTTGTAAGACCAGCAGCATTAGGATATATGCTTGCTACATGAATCATAAATTTGAACTACAATGAACTACATTTATGTAATAAAAGATGTTTTAATATTTAGGACTAAGTTTTAAAAATGGTCATCGTCACAGTCTTCTGCTGCTGCACTTATGCTCAGTGAGCCAACAATCTGTGGCAGTCTTAGACAATAGTAGCAGTAATACTCTACATTAGTAGGACCAAGATCATTTTAAAAGGACATGAGAAAAAGTTACCTACCTAATTTGCCATCAGTCATCCACATAGTTAAGGGCTTAACCATGGCCACAGCCACTGGCTACGTTCTGTGTCTGTACAGTGGAGCCTTTATTACAGACATCCATGGAGTGAGGTTTTTGGCTGCAGCGTGCTGTGCCCAGTGTTGTTTGCATTGCTCTGAGCAGTGTGGATGGGATTGAGTGGTATTTCCTCTTATGACTGTGAAAAGAAATGTCCTTGTGAAGGATTTACGTCATTTGACATCACAAATTTTGTTTCCGAGTCAAAAATACAGAAATGTGCTTTTAAATTTAAGCAAATAAGCTGAAAGTAATTAGTTATAAATAAACTTCTTGTTTGCTGAACAGACTATTCACTGTAGTGCTTTTTTTTCCCTATTTTTTAAGGATGAAAAACAAAGCTTAGTGAAAACAGAACACAGAAAAGTATATGTTAGCATGGCCTTGGGTCAGCTGCATTTTTTTTTGCAGTCTAAGTACTATGGATTTGTTTCGGTTAAAATATTATGTGTATAATTAAATAAAACTTGGAGAAAATTGGCACGTCAATATAATGTATAAGAGATGTAGTGGGGTACACATAGAGATACTTCTCCTGCATTGAGAAAGTGCTGATACAGATGTCTATGTGCAGTGAGTTCAGTGCTTATTTCAGGTTTTTGTCCTTGTGACTGGTCTACTGTGCATTAGAATCATCCTGGTAGAAGCCAAAATAATGTGTTGCATTCTTCAACAACAATGTAGTGAACAAAATTCAAAACAGGTACATGAAGGTGGCAAAGATGAAATTCACATTTTGACATTCATAAATACCTGTACTGGATTTTGAATGTAGTTTATTAAAGGCAGAATTCACTTTGCTTTGTGGGTAATACTGTGTAGAAGTGTTTCGATTATATTATACACTTACCCTGACACATTATGTCCTTTTCTGGGGAAAAATTTGAGGTAGATGCTTCTGTTGAAAGGAACCAATATGCAGGAGTTGTTACAAAATAAACTTAACTGTAAGATTATACATTATGGCCAGTAGAGTTCAGTATGTTTTCACTTTAGAGGTCTCTAGAGTACTGGCTGTTTGCCAAAAATCAAAATAATATACTAGAAATCATTTGTAGGAACTTCTTTGAAGTAATTTAGACTCAATGCCAAAATCTATATTCATCCTTCTCAGCAATGTCCACTATTTCAAATTCATAATTAGGATGCAAGGTGAGGCTGACACCTTACTCTGTTTTTCTAACTCCTAAACTACTTCAGGTAATCATAGAATCAAAGAATCATTGAAGTTGAAAAAGATCATTGAGCCCAACTGCAAACTGCAAACTGCCGAGGCCACCACTAAACCATGTCCTGAAATGTAGTCCTCAGGCTTCACAGTTTAGTGGCTAGTGGAAGAATGGAATCACTAAACTGAAGTAAATTACTTGGTTTTATATTGGAGAATGCCTTTTCCTTGAAACACCTTATGACTAAGTGTTTCGTGCTGCTTGATGAAAGTCTCACATATGCATCAGCCACCAGACCATCTGCTTATCACCTCATGGACGCATACATAGGACAAAAGGAAAAATCTTGAAGTCTCCCATGCACAGATAATAATTTCTCCAGTTTAAGTGTAGGAATTTTCTGTTGGTGTTAGTACCAAAAAAATTCATTTGATATCTGTTGAAGCCCTTTTTATAGTCTAGTAATGATCCAGCAGACCTTCTGGGGGAGAATGTGTACTTCAGAATTTATACTAGGGTTTGTATCCCACAACTATGTGACTAACTTTAGACCTTTTCTTCATGCTTCTTTAATAACCCTGATTCAATAATGAGAATATTCCCATTTTGTTGCTACTGAGCTTCTTTCTTATGTGGCATTTTAAAAGATTCTGCTAATATTTTCATTGTATTATTCAAGTGATTCATTATGCTCAGCAGAAGAAAAAGGCAAAGATGCCAAATCTCAAATAAAACCAGGTGTTATTGTAATACAAAGCTTTAGGCTCTATTATTTATGCAAAATGCAAGCTGTCTCACTGGCCCCAGTTCCACAGAACAGGTGCACACTCCATTTTGGAAGTTCTTGATTAGTCTGATGTGGAACTACTAGAGGTTTTTGCTGTTCATGAAATGCAGTTTAAGGCGCAATTCAGATGCCTTTATATCATATAGTAATTTTTATCCTCAAAGAGCAATATTTTTTATTGTAATACAGAGTAACTGCAATTCTGTTTAGTTGATTCTATTTTAAGAAAAGTACAGAAAAATTCTAAGGGGTATAAAAGTATTAGAAAATGCGTAATTTAGTACTGCTGAAGATTTTGATCATCTCTAGATTCACAGTTTATATCTGTGGGCAGGTGGAAAGCAGCAAAGGGAACCTTGTGTTTGGGGTCTGTTACAGCCACCTGACCAAGGGGAGTCCACTGACCAAACCTTCGTGCTCCAGCCACAGGAGGCTTTGTGCCCACAGGGTCTTATCCTGCAGGGGGAACTCAACCACCCCAGCTGTTGGAGGACTGTAGGAAATCCAGGAGACTCCTGGAATGCATGGAAGGCAACTTCCTGACCAGGAGATAGGCAGCCCTGCTGAGGGAATGTGTTACAAGATCTGTTGGTCAGCAATGCAAGGGAGCCAACTGGGACAGCAAGACTGGAGGCAGCCTGGGCTACAGGGATCATGCATTGGTGGAGTGAGCAGTCCTGAGGGATATGGGTCGGGTAAGGAGTGAAAGTTCAGCTCTTGAACTTTAGGAAAGCAGACTTGTAGTCCTTTGGGAACGTCATCGGTGGGATCCCCTGACAGACTGTCCTCAGGAACAGGGGAGTAGAGGACAGCTGGCAGATCTTTAAGGAGCTCTTCCACAGAGCACAAGAGCTGGCAATCCCCAGGGGCAAGGTTAAGAAGGGCAAGAGGCAGCCTGGCTGAGTAGGAACTTGCTGGTCAAAGTAAAGGCAGTGGAAACAAGGACAGGTGGCCTAGGAAGATTTCAGAGATAAGCACAGTGTAGGGAGGGTGTGAGGAAGGCCAAGGCAGCAACATTGGAACTGAAGCTGGCAAGGGACACAAAGAATAATGGGAAGGGCTTCTACAGGTATGTTAACCAAAAAAGGAAGGTCAAAGAAGGGGGTACCCCCTCTGATAAACAGCACTGGAAGACTGGTAACACAGAAAAAGAGAAAGCTGAGGTACTTAGCAACTTTTGCCTCAGTCTTCAATGGGAAACTTCTCACACCTCTTGACTGGATGGGTAACAGGATGGGGACTGGGAGAGCAAAGTTCTTCCCGCAGTAAGAGACAATGAAGTTTGTGATCCCTGAGGAACCTAAATGTACCTAAGGAGATGCATCCCAGAGTCTTGAGGGAATTGAGTGATGGAGTTAACAAGCCACTCTCTATGACATTTGAAAGTGATTTGGGACAGTCAGCGTGGCTGCAGGAAGGGCAAGTCCTTTCTTACCAAGCCAGTGGCTGTCTATGATGGGGTGACAGCATCAATAGGAAATGAAAGGTTACAGATAAATTTTTCTAAACTTCTGTAAAGCCTTTGACACAGTCCCCCACAATATTCTCTCCATACTGGAGAGAAGAATTTGATGTGTTAATCTTAGATGGATTAGGAATTGGCTGGAGGGTCGCATCCAGGGGGTCATGGTCAATCACTCAGTCTCAATGGACATCAGTGACAAGTGTCCCTCAGGGGTCTGTACTGGGACCTGTGTGATTTAGAAGCTTCCTTAATGATAGAGACAGAAGGATCATGTGCACCCTCAGCAAATTTGCAGATAACACCAAGATGAGTGCACCTGATGCCATCCAGAGGGTCCTGGACAAGCTCCAGGAGAGAGCCCATGGGAATCTCATGTGTTTCAACGAGGCCAAGTGCTGATGCTGCATCTGGGTCAGAGCAACCCTGATAACAGCATAGATCAGAGCAGCCCTGCCCAGAAGGACTTGGGGGTGCTGGGGTGAGAGGCTGGACATGACCCAGCCATGGACACTCCCAGCCCAGCGAGCCAAACGTGTCCTGGGCTGCAGCCAAAGCAGCGTGGGCAGCAGGGCCAGGGAGGGGATTCTGCCCCTCTGCTCTGCTCTGCTGAGACCCCACCTGCAGAGCTGCATGAGCTCTGGGCTCCCAGCACAGGAAGGACATGGACCTGCTGGAGTGAGTCCAGAGGAGGCCACCAAGATGATGAGAGGGATGGAGCACCTCTTCTATCAGGAAAGGCTGGAAAAGAGAAAGCTTTGGAGTGACTTAATTTCAGCCTTCTGGTACCTGAAGGGAGGCTACCAGAAAGATGGAGAGAGACTTTTTACAATAGCATGCAGTGACAGGACAAGGGAGATGGATTCAAACTGAAAGAAGGCAGGTTTAGATTAGATATTGGGAAGAAATTCTGTTCTGTGAGGGTGACGAGGCACTGCAACAGTTTGTCCTGTCTGATCCCTGGCAGTGTTCAAGGCCAGTTTAGATGGAGCTGTCAGCAACCTGACTTAGTGAAAGGTGGGTCTGCCCACGGCAGGCATGTTGGACCTTGATGATCTTTATGGTCCCTTCCAATCCAAGCGTTCCATGATTACCTTGAGCACAGGATTCTTCTTGAAAGAATCATTTGAGACCATACAAGTATTACAGTAAAAAATTTTTAAAAGGCGGAGAAACAATTCATTTTGGCAGCTTTACAGAGGCAGACTGTGGACCGCATAATAAATGTGGTCTTTTGTTTGAGATTTGTCTCTGGGTGAATTAAAAATCGGTTAAAGATATTTGAGCAGTCTTGGGTTTGGTTTTTTTTTTTCCTTGTAAGGTTTTCGAGACAAAAGTATAAGTCTATCAATATGAAAATCAAGTAAGAATATTTGGAACTCATTTTATGATGTCTGAAATTGTCTGAAACCACTAAGAGTTTAAAGATATTATCATTAATACGGTAACTTTCAATTAGCCTCATTGACATGTTCATAATTAAGGGAAGTGTAGAGGCTAAAAGTTGGTGACAATGCAAAAAGAAGGAAGTTAGGTTGTATTAGAAATTGAAGGTGTTCCTAGCAGACATTGCTTTTAGAAGGTATTTAGTAGATGTAGCACAGTTAAATGCACCTTTGGTAGAAAGTGTTTTCCAGAATTCAACATCTGTCCTTGAGTGTCTGTATGTCTAGATAAATTAGCCCCAATTAAATTATGGTATCCACTTGCTTTTCTTAGATTGTACAAAATAGGAGCTAACTTGCTCCCTGTCAGAAGGTTTCTGTCATTACTTTTGCAATCCATATTACTGTGACTTAGGTATGCTGTAATGTTGGGATTTCCAACAGCCTCTTGAAATAATGTAGACTAGGATGCTGACGTTCTGTGTTTGCGCTTCATTTTATCTTTTTATGAATTAATAATTATTCTTGTAAGAGCTGTATACGGGAGACGATGCCTTGTGGCTGTGAGTAATATATTACTGTTAATTGAGCAATAGATCGTGTTTCCTGCCAGTAGTTGACTTTTGCTTTTCTGGTTTTCCATCTTTCTCCTAATGTCTCCTATACAGTATAGTTAAGTTGCTGTCATAACTTCAGTTGAAGGATCACGTAACTGTGGCTGGGCTGTGTGATAGCCCTTCTCCTCTTAGCTGTTGCAGAGTTACTGGAGCACGGCCTCACCAGGCGTGTGAGAGAGGTGATAGCTCTCACAGCTCAGTAGGTAATTCTTGGATTATGTCATGGATATTGCCAGTAGGAGGATTACTTAGATTAAATGATGTAGTCCACTGCTTTAACAGAATGTAAATTAGAGGAATAGAATTAGAATTTTCATCAACCTTAGAAGCAAACATTTTTTTCCAATAATATATATTTTATCCAATCATATATACATTTATGAATTAGGATCAAGAATTAGTCTATGCTCAGGATTTTTAAACTAAGGAACAAATACAAAAGAAAAAAAAATTGTGTCTGTAGTAATAAATAATAGTATTAATAGTAACAATGCTTCTTTAAGGTCCCTCCCAGACCAAACATTCTGATTCTGTGGTACTTTGCACAGGAGTATATGTCCACCTCTCTTTTCTGTAGGAAGTTTAATAAACCATGTACTGCTTTTTATTTTAAATAATTATGGAAAATACTTTTGTATCAATTTTAGCTTAATTAATAAGGAGTTACTGAGCTGGCAAAAAGAAACATTCATTTTGGGAGGATTTAGTATTTTGTAACTAAATTACAAAATTAATTAGTTAGTTAGCTCGGTTGTGATAAAGAAAGCCACAACTAGGACTATCAGTGATCTTACACTTTTCCATTTTTTTCCCCATGATTAAAGCTGGTGTTTGGGGGAGTGTTCAAAATCCTAATGTTGCTCTTGTTCTTATACAAGAACTAGTTTAAAAATACTTACAGTTCTTTTAAGGTGATGCATTATCTTTCAATGTGTGCAGTCAGGCTTTTGGCCAGTCTGACTGGTACCAAGATAGTATAACCACATGGTATCAGTGTGGAGTCCCTACATGTGGTTGCTTTCAGTCAAAATGGGATGGGAGGGCAGTCAATATTTTAATTTTTTTTTACTGTCTTTCTAAGCAGCTGTATAAAAAAAAAGTTTTGCAAGTTTAATCTTAATAATCTAAACCCAAAAAAGCAGACATGCTCTGTCATAAAATAACTATTAGTGACTAGTTTGTATCCTATAAATCTAACTTGAGTTGATAATATGGTCCATTACCAGCTAACTGCACAGAGTATTTTTCATTTTACACTCTTCAGTTACTTTTTAGTGAAGTGTTAAAAAATATGAAGCTTTTCCCCTCTCTAGAATTGCACACTGTCTGTCTGTTATTAGGGAGATAACAGCTCTTATAAATGTTTCAGTAAGCGTTAAGTAGACAGTTATGTGCACTCTCATTCCACGCTTATTTGCTTACTGTAATAAACTGATAAAATATGTGTGGTTTGTCTCTGTGTATCTGCAGGCATCATGAGTCACATAGATTTCCTTTAGAAATAATGTTGTGTCTGCAGAATTGATTGGTTATTTTCATAAACCATCCAAAGGTACACAAACGACTTCTATTATTTAAACATATGCTGTGTAAGATTTGTAGATTATCTCCTGGTTAGTAGATGCTTCTCGTTCTGTTAACTCTGTGTGGTTTTATTTTAACCCCAGAGCGATTGCAGGTACCTGTCCCATGGGTTTTATTGCAACAGCATTAAAAATTTTAGAATTAAAACAAAAACTGTTTATCAGATGAATGCAGCTATTAAATGCATCACATTACAGTCACATCAGCCTTTGTCAACTTGAATTCCTTGCTAGCAAGTAGAGGCTTTAAAAACTCTAATTTTCTAGGATTAAATTGCTTTGTTCAACATACATATGTTTTATTTATTTCTAGTACTGCCATGTTAAATGCAAGTGAAAATTCATGTTCGTACGAAGAAAGATGATTTAATGACATTATTCTGAGTGTCGTTTGCTTTTTTGCTGCTATATATAGTATGATGTTGAAAATAAAAGTGGATGGGCTCACAAGCTTTTTATTTCTGAAACAAGAAGTAATGCTGTAGGGGGCATAGATTAAAATCTCTAAAAATCACGGAAAGGATTCAGTAAAACTTGAATCAGTGTTACAATTTAAGTAAAGTAAGGATTTTTTTCTCTATGTGTATGCATTTTGGAGCAGCACATTTGGGGTATCACCATGCAGCACATGCAGGGCAACCAGGGGATCTGACCCAGCCGGCACAGGTTTGTAAAAGGCACAGGTCTAAAAGGCTGAGGGCAGTGGTGTGAGGTTCAATGAGACCCAGGGCTGGGTCCTGCCCTTGGGTCACAACAGCCCCAGGCAGTGCCACAGGCTGGGGCAGAGTGGCTGCAAAGCTGCCCACAGGAAAAGGAGCTGGGTGTGCTGGTGACAGCAGCTGAACATGAGCCATGGTGTGCCCAGGGTGTGTCCAGGCGTCCTGGCCTGGATCAGCAATGGTGTGGCCAGCAGGAGCAGGGCAGGGATTGTCCCCCTGTACTGGGCACTGGTGAGGCTGCACCTGGAATCCTGTATCCAGTTTTGGGCTCTTCACTAAAAGAAGATCATTCTGATGCTGGAGTCCAGAGCAGAGAAGGGTGTGGAAGACAACTCCTGTGAGGAGTGGCTGAGGGTGCTAGGAGTGTTTTTCCTGGAGAAAAGGAGGCTCAGGAGTGACCTTATCACTCTCCACACTGCCTGAAAGGAGGCTGTAGCCAGGTGGGGGTTGGCTTCTTCTCCCAGGTAAATAATAGGACAAGAGGAAATGGCCTCATGTTGTGCCAGGGAAGGTTTAGGTTGGCTATTAGGAAATACCCTATTGAAATCACTGAATCAAGCATTGGGATGGGCTGGCCATGGAGGTGGTGAAGGAACCACTCTTGGGAGTCTTCAGAAAGCATGTGAATTTGACACCTGGGAACATGGTTTACTGAAGGTGGCAGGGCTGGGTTAACAGTTGGACACATATCTAAGAGATCTTTTCCAACCTCATTGGCTCTGTGGTTCTGTATATCTGCATGATGGACTTTTGACTAACTTTTTATCTTTTCATTCCTTTTGATAAATATTATTAATAAAGCTAGCCATAAGTTAACTCAAAGAAGTTAATGTACTTCAAAATACTTCTGTTAACATGAATTAAACATATATCCTAAACTTGTTAATGTAAAATAGGAGAACCATTTCATGAAATAACTTTTCAGTTATGCATTTCCTGCTTAAATTGAATTGAATATTAAGAGCCAAGCTTAAAAATAAGCTTAAAACTTGAGTTTTGTTCATTTTTGAGCAATGGTTTAAATAACATGCTAATTTGACTACTAATAACCTCTTATTATTATTGTCTTTTTCTGTGTACCAGTAAGATATTAATTATTTGAAGTATATACTTTATTATTTCTTGACAACTGAGTGGTTTTTTTGAGAGTTTGACCTTGTCAGTTATTTCTAGAAAACTAATCAATCCGTGAAAGCTTTGGACTTCTGTTCAAAGAAGTTTTGAATTTTCAGTAACTGTGAAGGTCTGTACAAATTATACCTTTTCCATTTATTTTGTGTTAGCTGTAAGTCTGGTCATGTGATATCACAGACGTTATTATTTTATAAATATAATTTGAAGTAACCCTAGTCTTTCCTTAAAACTTGTGTCAAAAATTCAAGTTCACTTGTCTACATATTTCTGTATGTGCCTCACTTTTGTACTTTTGAGCTCAGGTTTTCCTTGTCAGTAGTATCTGGGAATTTGTTTGCACACTGAATGTCTTTTTTCATGCTATTTCTGCAGGATAGAATGGACCCAAAAATCCCTGAGATTTCTCCGATTGTTTTTAGCAGCAAGACTGTTTGAAAAATATCAGCATCCTTCTGCTCTATATAACTATGTTTTTCAATTTCACCAGTGTCACTGTTGGGCAACATTTTTTGTGGTTTTAACAAGAGAAGCGAAAGACTATTTCTCCCTACACTTTTACATTACTCAATGAGCTTCAAAATACCCTTCAGTTCTGATGCATACAATGTTCCTTGTTGGAAAAAACGTAACTATTTAATTGTAACTCTTAAAAAACATGATAATTTAATAGCTAACTGTAAAGCTAAAAAATTGAAAGCAGATTTTTATTTGAAAGTGAGATGGATACAGCAAAGTAATTTTCAGCACCAGAAATGTTTTTAGGCTCTGTTATCTAGTATCTGTTACTGCAATTTGTTTATGCCTTTGAATATGTCCTTACAAGTTTCTGGTTGACCCAAATTCCAACTCAAAAGCAGGTGCTCTAGCTGAGTGAAACATACAATATTCTATTGTCATTTTTATTGTTCTTGACTTACAGCATTTCTCAATTGTTGTGTTATACTTAACAGGTCACTACACAAGTCTCTGTGCCAACAAAAACACATGAACTGCTTCATCGAATGAGTGGGAAAGGATTAGCAGCTCATTATCACTTCTCAAGACAGCCAAGCATTTTTGGTGATCGTATGGTACCTGTGCAAGTGACAGTAACAAACACAACTGATCAGAAGATAGAGAATATTCACATTGGGGAGAAGAAATTACCTCCAGGCATGAGGATGCATGAGTTTAATCCAATAGGTAATCATATGCTATGTTAAAAAAACCAGACTCTTAATTTTTTCAGCAAAATTTCGAATACAGGAAAGGGGTTTTGTGTAGTTACATGTATACTCATATGTGTGTATGGCGGGTGGGGGGTGGATATACATACACACACACTCATCAACTATCCACTTGATAGGACAAATGCTTTCTGCATCCCTACAAGCTGTCTTGCTGTCTTATCTTAGAGTGGCTATTATGGGCTGCTTTTAAAAATGAGGTTTTGATTTTTATATTCACCGTTATTTACTTACCAAGCTTTAAATAAATTTGTAGATGTATTATTTATATTGGTAGCTCAGAGCATTGTCCTTTTTTCCCTTGTGAGCTTATGGCAGTAGAGTGGACGTGTATGTTTTAGTTTAGCTTTTATATATCATGGTTTCACTATGTATGTTCCACTAAGCAGTGTGTCTGCTTAGACTAGATAAAAAGCAACATGTAGTCAGATCTGATCTAAATTGTTTTACTTTCTGCTTTCTGATGAGGATGTTTTTTTGCTAAATTTCTGTTCATGGGAAAAAGTACAAAACTTGAGAAAGAACACAGATCACAGCAAGTTTTTTTCAAGAGTAATTATTTTGTACAAAACATGCTTTCTTTTCTCAGCAGTTTTTTATTTTAGGATACTGTGGTGTAATCTTTTTTTTTATAAAACAAATTAATCTTCTTCAATAAGCCACATTATTATGTGAATATGTATCCCAGTAGAAGAATACAGTAACATTCTTAAAGCACAACAGTGAAATAAAGACTATTCTTTGTTTTAAGTAGTTAGGATGTCTGTATTAAATGGCTCTAAGCTGTTGAAGTACTTCTTTTTTTAGCACTGAAATGACTGAACATATTTACACCAAATAGCTACAAAACCAATTGTCCAGTGCTATAGTTTATTTCAGAGTTGAAATTAATGATAAGAACTGTTTGCTTCTTGGTAGTGATGTATCCTTGATCAAGGCAGTTATTTTTAAAACTCTAATAGTTTTTATTTTTCAAATTAACATTTTGCTGCTTATTCCTCAAAATAAAGCCAGCTCAGAACTGTGAAGTCAAGCTAGTTTGCACATGAGCTTTGTTTTATATCCCTGTCTGTAAACATTTGAAGAAAAAAACTCATAGGCTATAAACAGAAATCTAGTAATGCTCTAAATCAGATCAGGAGGTATTTACCCACAATAATAGTGAGTTAACAGTAGTATTCACTTGTCCCACATAAAAACATAGGAGGGAAAAAAGTGGAATTAATACGTTATCTGCTTCAGGTTTCTTGAGCGTCACAAAACAATCCTACCCTTTGAAGTATTTATTTCCCCAAGAAAGACATTGTGGTATCTGTCCTGTAAAGCTTTTGATTTCTTTTGCAGAAAATAAGCTATCCATCATCTGTAGTTCTTCCAGAGATGTTATTTTTCTTGTTTGAATGCAAATTTTCTGTATTCTTTGTCACTTTATCTAGAAGTAAGCCTATACACCCCTTCCTTACTACATTTTGCGTTTCCAGCATTTGGAAAACACATCCTATAATTTACCCAGCACACCCAACAGAAGAAGTGTCAGCATAGACAGGTATTCCTGCTGGAGTATAAGTCCAGTTTTACCGCAGTCACTGAAATTGCTGTTGGCAATTGTCCTGATTCTTCAGTAGCAAGTTCAAGTTATTTCACCCAAGTCCCTGTGCACATTTTCTTGTTGTTAAGTGTCTTTGAAACTCCCTTTGAAAACATTAAGCTCAAAGACTTTGGTAAAATTAATTCTGAATTAGAGCTAGAGCCTTATCTTTCAATGCTTTAAACAGACTCCTTGGAATACTTTGTTTTCTACTTACTTTCTAATGTTAGTTTAGACTTTGGCCAGCAGCATGAACTCCGTGTTTTGTATATTTTTACAAACTTAATCTTGAAACAGTTAAATTTTGTTACATTTTATCATAGTGCAGCTGTCTACTTTCAGTTCCTGAAAAGTATCAGGTACATTGTGAATAATTTGGAGATCAGACATTTTTCTTGTCTGCCTAATCCTTTTTGTTGAATTCTTCTCTTTTAAGTGTGCTTTCAGCTCTTTGTTGTAATATTGAGGAGATTCAGTGCTTCAATGCTTGTTTTTACTTATGTAAAGAAAGAGCTTACAAGGAAAAGCCTTTAATGAAAGCTTTATCTCTACAACATTAAGGAAACAATATAATGATTTAGCCAAGAATATGAGTATGTCTCTTGGTATCATAACTGCCAAGAGTGTCTCAGTCTGCACTGCTTGTATAGCACAAAGTGGTCTTCTATTTAGTGTTCATAATCTTTTCTCCTCTGTCCAACTAATGCAAGTGGACAGAGTACACAAGTAAACTATCCAAATTGGGTAATTATGAAATAGTTTAAGTTCAGCTTATTTTTCATTACAGTGTGTATTGATGTCGATTTTATTTGTTGTGTTTTGCTCTTTACTAACTAGATCTACAGGCCGGTGTTATTGAAAATTAAATCTCAATGCTGGCTCTGTACACAGTTAGAAGGATGTCACTTGAATATATTTTTTTCTGTAAATAATTTTCCTTACTTTTCTAATACAGGGCCTTATTTTGCTGATGGGTCTGTAAGACTGAAATGGCAAAATTTCATGTGCATTAACTCTGCGAGAGGGGGGATCCAGGACGCTTAAACATTCAAGTGGGACATTTGGGTGATACCTACTCATGATAAAACTACAACTATTGGATTTTTTTCTTAAAGAGTTTTTTGGGGGTTTTAATTATGTGAAGTTTGGGGGGTTGCATCTGATGTCTCATGTTGCCTTACCTGGGTACTTCACCTGTTAAAAATCTCTTCCTGCAGAGTGCCTTGAGCCTGGAGGATCCATTACTGCTACAATGGGTATTGACTTCTGTGATTCTACCCAGACAGCCAGTTTCCAGTTATGGTAAGTTCTTGAGAGGGGGAGGGTAATTTTTTGCTCCTGGGAGGTAAAAGCAGTGTTCATTGGAAGTCTACTTGGCAGTAGCATACTCGCTGTTTTATTAAATATTCAAAGAACTAAACAAAATTTACAACATGATACATATATCAAAGATGTTTTGAGAGAAATAACACATTATTAGTCTTCATTTTACTTTTAGAAGCTTTGCATTTTGTCCCACTCTTCTTGAGATTCTTACCACCTTGAAAGGAGCAGTCATGTCTGACTCTTATACTGTAGTGTTTTTTGCATGTTCCTCATTTAAAGAAGTGGCAAGTCAAAATGGCACATGGTGTGAGCAATTTTGCTGCCCTGAGCATTTATTCTGACTGTTTATGGTTGTTACATGACTGCCTGAAGACAACCCCAACATTTGCCCGCCAAAGAAGTTTATTCCTCATTCTGTAAATTCTTTTAAGTTAATGGTGAGAATGAAACCAAGTAACTGGCTGGCCTGCTAAATCTTGTCTAACATGCCTGATTTACATGTTTTTGTGCTCAGTGGGCCATGCAATCTCCTCTTTTTGCATCCTAGGCTAGCAGGGAGCCCATTCACACAGTGAGAATTCTGTTACAAACTAGCATTTGAAACCCAAGTAATTTACAGCAGCAATGTCCCACAACTGGGAAAGAATGGATGGGAGAAAACAACACGTTCTTTTAGGAGCTCTTCTGGTTTATAAAGTCTTTGAAACTGTGCAGAAGCACTATACAGATCTGCACAATTTAATAATTATTTTACATGTTTTGAAATAATTGATTTTTTGCATGTTTTGTTGCAAGAAGCACAGCTTTCAATATTCAGCACAAAGAAAATGGATATTGAATAGACAATCACATTGCTGCATTTCAGTTTAAGGGAAGGCCTTTGTGAAAGTTCTGTACTTCTTCCTTTAGAAAATTTCTGTAGCAATTCTACTGTACTGTTACTAAGCACACCTTGTTCAACTGACAGGTTATTGAAGATAGCATGGAAATCCGAATAATAGAGATGTACCCATGTGACTCCTAAATATGACTGCTAAAATAACATATGTTTTTCTAGGGGCAAGGAGGTTTTACTATTGGAATTTTTTTTTTTTTGCATTTCTCAAACTTTTCCCTGTGCAAAGGATGCTCCTATATAGTCGGGTTACACGTACTTTTACTCCCAGCAAAATGCCTGCAGCATGTAGTTTTATGCACATCACGTTGTTATAGCTGGTCTGAATGCTGTTTGCTGGAATTTGGAAACAGCTTTGAACTGATGCCTGATGTTTGTCTGGGAAGGAAGTTCCCCTTATAGGCAGTTCAATTTCAAAATTGCTTCAAAATTATAGACACTGGCTCTCTTTTTCTAAATATATTTTGAGTTTATAAAACAGAATATGCTCAGTTTATCAAGCAGAAATGGTCTTTTTTAAATAAAGCAGATACTTTTCTTTCAAGTATCTATTTTCAGTCTATCAGTGATTTGATTTTTAACTTACACCATTTATTGCTAAGAATCTTAGCAGTGATGAGGATAAGCAATGTAACATAACCCATTGATTTTATGCAGATCATCACCTTTATGTTTTGGGAGGTCTGCTGTATTAGTGATATATAAAAACTGATTACTTTCTCCAACATTGCCTAGTAATTGTTTATTATTTTCCTATTAGACAAACAAGACAGATCAATATTCCTGAACACCAACCAGACTATGAGTAACATCACTGTAAATAGATTTGCCTCAGACCTCAGTGGTGTATTCATTTTAATGATTTAGACAATGTGAGTCCAATGACAAAGCGCTCAAGCTAAGTTTAAAATTAAATTAAGAATAGGAATTGCTTACTTTGTTCCTTTGCTAATTGATAGGACCTTGTTTCTTTGCCATTAGTTCCTAGAAAATAGTATAAAAATAGGCTAAATGTCATTTGCATTAAGTTTGCTCTTTTATGCTGAAAACTTATTTTGTTCAAAACCCTACTGATCTTCAGTGTCACTGAAGAAATTGTGAAGTGTGATGTTTTGGGAGCAATGTCTCAAAGAACCCAGCTGCAGGCTTTATAACATGTCATACTTTTTAAAAAGCTTTTATCCAGAATGAAGGAATGACTTCTAGAAGTTTGTCATAACATAGTTGAAATACTGTGCACACAAAGGTGTCTGTATTCTCGTATTTCCTATGAACATGCCTCTATGGAAGATGATGTCAGTTATTTGGTATTTTTGCTAGAAGCATGTTCAGCAGCAAACTGTTCCTGATCATAAGAATTTTCTTTACGTGTTCTAAGAGGAGCACTTTATCTTGCATCAAATGTAATTGATCCTGAAGCAGTGTAATCACAATTACTCACTTTCTTAATTGGCCTGCCCAAAATCAGAAAATGGAAACCGATCGGCAGTGTTTAAATCAATAGCTTTGTAGTAAAGCTTGTGGGGGTAGGGACATAGTGGTAATGGGTAGATCAATTGGTCTTAGATGCCAATCATGGACTGTGTGTTTTGCATAGCAAACACTACCCTTCTGCTTAGGGATGTGCTATAGTACCAGTGGTTCGATAAATATAAACTGTATAAAGAAAAAAACTAACATGAGTCATAAAATATTTAAATATTTTTCTAAATTTGTTGTACAAGTCAAGGACAATGAAGGAGAAACTGCATTATAGAGGTTTGAAGGAATGAACTTTGAAAGACCTCCCTCTTAAATACAATTTTTGGTGAGCAAACCTCCCCAAGATCACACATCTAATTAAAATGAGGTGAAATGCCTTAACTTGAAAACTAATGCGTTTATTTAGAATGTGTATTAGGATGTTCACAGCATGTACTTGTAAGGAGAACATCTCTTCATTGTTATTTTTCTTGTGCCACCTCCTTGCAGAGGCAGCTATTTCAGCTACACCGGTGTTCTGCATTTTAATGCCTCTCAAGCAGAAAGTTTAAGAGGTATAAATGGAGGAACTTGATCTTTTAAAAGATTTTTTGAATGTTACTCTTTGTTTTTGTGTTACTTTGTTCTCATTTTGCACACAGGATATATGCAGCTTAGAAGTTTAAAGCAATTTGTTACTGGCTAACTCGCATGCAATGTAAGTTGCTAGCATGCTGAATTCTAGTTAAATGTTAGTATATTTGCCATCCGAGTGAGAGACCTGAGCCTTAGCTAAGTGGGTAGGCATCAGTTGAGCAGAGAAAAGGTTGGAATGGATCCTTGATATAACAAACTGTCTACTGATACTCCACTGACTGTGGAGTTACTTCTTTTTTTTTTCCCCCATGTCAGATTTTAAAGATTTTCACATCAGTGTGTTTTTTCTTGAATCCTTGAGCTCCTAGTGTTCACCATTTCAACACTCCTACTACTTGTAGTATCCTTTTTGTCTTGCATGTCTCTACTTTTCCGATATTCTCAAATCTTTCTCTCAGCTTACTAGTTTTTTAAGATGTCTGAACAAAGGTTTGGTAGCTTTGCCATGTCGGTATTTTGACAGTATTGGATCCTTGCAATGAAATATTTGAAACCCTTGAGACGAAAGACAAGGAAGGTTATAGAAACCGAGTTACAATATATACATGCCCCTACTCTATTTTTGTATATGCATTTAGTGTTAAAAATTCCTCTCTCTTTATAAAACTCTATAAGCAAAGCTCCAGTTTCTTGTAGGTATCTGAAAAATAACTAAAGGTGAAGGGGAGATTAAAAGCCAGAGAAGAAGGCTTGTCTTTCTTATTATTTTTCCAAATTAGCTTAGCTGTACCCAAAACCATGAAAGGAACACAGCTTTAAAGATAAAATTAATTTATGGAGAACTTGTTCTCTTCTTTTATCTATTCTTTTGAAAAGTATGCAGGGAGTTATTTAACTTCCTTTGAAGCTGTTTGGTGTAGAGGGCATGTCCATGCCATGCATCTCTCTCCCTAGTTTTCTCAAGGTTTAAGTGCAAACAACACAATCAGAGCTCCCAAGAAGAAAGAGAAATGAAATGAAAGCAACAGCTTCTGTACCTTCCACTCTTTTTCAAAAGAATTAGGTAGTTGGAAAATAGCATGACATGACAGAGGTTTCTAACTGTCACCTTATATTGGCATTTCTTAATGTCCCAGTGTCAACAGAAGAACCCTCTCCTTCTGATGAGAAGAATGCATAATCTTCCACAGTTGTTATGCTGATAGAAAGAAAGTCTGTTCACTTCATCTGTCCTGTACTATATAAAGAAAACACTTTGCTGATTACTCAAAAAAGTTTGGTGGAGCAGAAAGAATCTAGTAGTTTCTCAGAAGACGTAAATTCTGTGAATGAGACTTAAAAACTTTGTTCAGTCTGTTCTCTGCAGGTTCCGTCTTATTGAGGAAGGTTTTGCTCTAAATTTTATTTTCAAAGGAAGAGATTTTTCTCAGCATGAAATTCACTTACTTACTCTGTGTTGATGTAGAAATCTTCCCAAGCAGAACTTCTACCTGCAAAGCCGAGTAAATGAAGAGGGTTGGCTGGGTAGCAGTCAGTATTTCTGTGGAGTGTAAGCATGCATTCAGGTGTTAGATGCTTGCACAAAAGCATCCGATTAAAATTATGTAATGGAATATGTTATGGAATATATTAAAAGCTAATGTTAGAGAGGCAGGATTGCTCCACATCACTGTTGCTTGCATTTTCACTTTTTTCTTGCTGTTTCCTTCCCTAGTGCTTTGTCAGCAGATCACCAAGGTGTTTATAGGTGTAAGACAAGCAATCTGGTACTCTTCTCTTTATTTCATTACTCTAAAGTAGTCAGTTGGCCCTTTTCCAGAACACAATTATGCCAAGATAAATAACTGACCTTAAAAAAAATCAAGGGTGGACATGAACAACTGCTTTCATTTGTTCTATTGCTTTGGCCTTTCTGTCTCATAAAACCAGGATGAAGTCCTTTCCTTTCTTCAGCAAGACTATGAATCAAGTCTCCTATACTTGATTCCATTCCATGTTTTGTTGTGCAGGAACTTAATTATCTCTTAGTGTTGCTTTTCCTCTTACCTTCTTCTTTTGATCATTTGTGGAGATTTTTGTGAATACAAGACAAAAATAGTAAGCTGGTTTGGGATAGATATATTCTGGGACAAGCTGCTGCTGGGAGTGGAATAAAAAAGGATAGTATAAAGAGCAAAAAGAATATTCCCCATTCTGATTAGAATAATCATTAAAATCCGTGCATGTTAAGACTTTCACCACTGCTATTGTGGAATTTTAAAATAACTCATTCACAAGTGTTAGTATTGCTTACTTTAGTTTTAAAGATTTTAGCCATCACTGCTCCTAAGTCTTTTGTTATGGTAGAGAGCTTCTTTACCAGGAGCCCTTCAGTACCAATTCTTTAAAAAAAAAACCCAACAAAAACAAACAAAAAATCCCCCCAAACCAACCAACCAAAAAAAAACCCCAAAAACCTGAGAGAAGAGAGAAGGAATAGCCAATAGAGGTTTCAAATGATAGGTGCTAGCTGCTCCCACTCCATCTACAGACATCTACAGAAAACTTGGTTCATCTTCTGAAGAGTTGAATGTTAGTCAACTTACACTGTCATTTATCGTGGAGCTAGTAAGTCTCCATTTGTTCCTGTGGGAGCATTATTGTCTCTCATTTATTCATCTTGATGTGTGCCTCAGAAGAGAAATCCATATAATACTTGAAATTGAATCATGAAAGTCATCAAATTCATTTAAAAAACAGTATGTACAGTTTAACAGTTTTTAAGGAGCAAGTAAGAGTAAAGATGCCTAAATTATTTGCCCACAAGTTCACCATTGAATACATAACAGACTTTGCAAGCTGCTGTTGTCAAACATCCCCAACTGTTTGATCCTTTTAGAGCTTCTCTCTAAGAACTTCTCATTAAGTATTCATGTTCCTCTAATGCTGTAACTTACCAACTACACTTGTTAATACCAGAAAATCCAGTCTTTAATTTTTGAAATCAAAAAGCATATTCTTTTGGCCTGAGAAACTTCGGGTAATTTTTCTAGTAAGCTTCTTAACTTTGATCTTCCAGGGAAGTTAAAGCAATACTACCTGAGAGACGTTTCAGTACAGCTTGAACCAGTTGTCCAGCAGATTTTTAAAAGTTAATGTACTTTGTTGTTCAACATCATTTATATTAATTATCGTCTTGAAAATATAAATGAATAAATGAAATACACTGAAATTTAGTTCACTAGGTACTGGAGGAAGTTAAGTAGTTGTATTGCAAGCCTCAATTTTATTCTCAAACTTCTCCATTAGATATCTGGTGAAATCTCCATCTTTGGCGATACTCAGAGATCAAACAGACAAGTCCATGAGCAAAGTGAGCTAAGGTGAACCTCACTTAAGCAGGAGGTAGAACCAGGTGATTTCTAATGCCCCTTCAGAATTATATTGTGTTTCTATGGAATTATGAAGTAACTTTTGTAAAATTAGATATTATGAGCTCTCTAATTTAAAGATGTAATGAAAGAGATGCAGTTCAATAAACAAAAGCTGTATGTTTAATCTGTGAAGTGTCTGATAAAGAGAATCTATAAGGAAGGGTGATTTTCTGTATCTGAGAAAGAAATTTACTGAAGCACACTGGAATTAAGGTAATGCAAAGTAAACCAGATGCTGACTAAAGTGAAATTAAGAACAAAGTGGTTCTGAAGAACAGCTAGCTATCAGAATTTCTGTTTGTGGGCAATGAAGAGTTCATCTTTTATCAAAGAATATATATTAGCTTTTTATTCACTAGAGGAAATGGAAGTGGAATGTTTGTTAACAGCAGAGGTGTCAAGTGGTCCTCTCGCGCAGTTACAGACATAAAAAACCCAAGCTGTAGTCAGGCTTTTATTCCTTCTTATTGTGGAAATACTGTTATAAGCATTAAAGCAATCTAATAATTGATGTTGTAAGTCAAGTTTATGTACAAATGACATCTCCAGTCAATGTAGGACGTAAATCATTGTTCACAAAATGGTTTATCTCTTTCATGCTGAATTATGTAGAGCATATCTTGCTTAAATATGAAACATAAAATTGGTTGAACAATCAGTTGAACAGTGTCAATGAAGGTTTTGTTGAAATTGTTAAAGTCCAAGTAGTAGGTATGAACAGCAAAAAATTAATGAGGCAGTTGATTAAAGACCCTTCCATCAGCTCTTAAGCTGATTTGAGTTCTTAATTACTTTTCAAAGGAAAAATTAAAGAAAAAATACTTCTTGCTTATTTTACTGTACACTTAATCATGCAAGACAATCAAACAATCCCTGGTCTTTTATTATAACATTGACTTCAGAGACGGATGGCATTTAAAGTAATACTGGGAGAAAAAGTAATAAGGGGGAAAAAAAGTTTGCATTTGTTAGCTTTTAAACGCAGCACTTAATAAGCGATTCTTTATAAAGAAAGAACTAGGAAGTTTGAAGATTTTGGTTCCCTGTATGTTTACTAAATAGCAGTTCTCAGAAAGGTTAGCTTAAATGTCCTGTTCTATTTGAACAGCCCATACTTGATACTTGAGACTGCACCCAGAAGCATAATTACAGCACATCAGAAACCTAAAAATAAGAAGTACTAGTTCGTAAGCATTTCCTTTTGCAAATGGGTAATTACAATAAGTATTAGAATTTTGAGTAAAATGCTTTTCTGTTTCTAGGTGGCTTGTCTTGCATCTTTAGAAGTGAGGCGTACATATTTTCTATACTATTTATCTATAGTGCAGTTTGCTTTCCATCAATCTATCTTGTTTCAGAACTTTGAAGGTGCAGAGTTATAAAAAAATCAGTAACACGTTTTAGGTTAATTTAAATAACATGGATGTTAATTGATGAAGTATATTTTCCATTCTAATGATTGTGTCATTATATATAAATGAGATATCTGAGGCATATCACCAATCAATATCTATTGGCTATTTAGTACACCAGAAAAAAAAATTCTAAAAATTCCTTGGGCCCTAAGGCATTAACAAAGATTCTGACTGGATGTACTGATCCTGAATTGCTAGGCAAATCCCTTATGGTACAGTTAGTCAATGAAACATAGCAGAGTGAATGTATCTTGAGTTTCTCTAGCCTTGAAGTTTCAGACAAAATAGTTGAAAACTTTGAGAATTGAATGGATAAGGAAAGCAAGTTCACTGTATTATATTTATTTCTTAAGAAGAAATGTGAAGCATTTAATAGTATTGTTTCTAGTGATAGTATTTTTTTAACTCTACCATTAAGAAAACAGCCTCAAGTTCTGCAGTTTTCCAGTGTGCTTTTACATTAACTGGTATGCTATGTGGTTTTGTTTAAATATATCACATACTGTAAAATTGAAGTTATCAAAAATATTTCTTCTTTACTACTGGATTTATTGTTTGTCTTGTTTGTGGGGTTTTCCAGACAACAACATTCTTTTGTCTGAAATCACACCTTTTCTACGTTGAGCCCTATTTCTAGGACAGCTGTAACTGATAACAGGGTGTGTAACAGTTCTCTCAAAGGATTTGTAAAATGCACAAAAGCATTTAGATTGAGTGTGATGCTTTGTGAATAAACATTGACGTGAGTAAAAGTTACATTTTCAGAAATAAAGGACCATGCCTACCACATTTATACTGGAGAAAATGGATCAGCTTTACTAAATATAGGAAGTTAGATGGCTTTCAAGTTAATAAAGTGGAAATCATACAGTTTTTACACTTTTTAAAAATTACACAGAAAATTTGGAGCTGATACGTATATATATGTTAATCTGTGTTGAAGCACATGGTTGATTCTCTGTAATTTCTCTTTTCTAGCACAAAGGATGATCATTTCAATGTTAGCATTCAACCCCCTGTTGGAGAACTGCTCTTGCCTGTCACTATGTCAGAGAAAGATTTTAAGAAGGAGCAAGGTAAGAAATACTTCAGCAGCTTCAGTAAATGTATTTGGATGGGAAGAGGGCTGCATGCCTTTCAATTTCCCAGCATACAGCAAATGTAGCTGGTTGTGTTAGCCACTGTTAGTATTTACTATGACAATAACAAGTAGTCTAAAAATATCTTAAAAAGGGTATGCAGTGATATGGTGCAGTCTTTAAAGGATCAAAGCCCTCCCTTTACTTTTGGCTCAAAGAGTTTTGGCTTCTGGTCATGAAGCATGAATGCCTTTCCAGCAAGCAGTAAAGCAGAAACTTGGGATACCAGCTCGTGGAAATAAGCCATTTATACACTGATATTGCATCAGTTTTTACCGTTCTTTATGCCAATACTAATTTGAAATACTTTTCGTATACCTGTTCCTCAACTACTTTGAAAATTCAAATAATCTTTTCACTTTCAAACACTTCATATGTAAAAAAATAATCTTGTTGGAATACTGTCTTAGAATGGTGACATGTTTTTTACACTTCTGCATTCTACTAATATTGTGTTTTTAAAGAATGTAAGTCTCTGATGCTAGTCCAGACACAAACCCCCATAAGAGCTTTTAGTGACTTGAATATTTTATTTAAAATAATTAGGGAAAATTATGCTTAGGTTTGACCATATGCTAAATGGAATAGTCAGTACTGCTGTCCTTAATTTGGATATGATTCTTGGATATTTAAAAATATAAGTGGTTACATTTTGGATGCACTCAAATGTAGTACTATTTACTCATCTATCTCAATGTATGGGGATTTACATGTGTATATCTCTTCACATTGAGATGAGAATATACCCATGGGATCCTGTCTCATAGCTGTGTAAGGCTCAGAAACTCAGTATATCCATCAAGCAGTCAAGAACACCAATGAGTAATGTTGTGTATTATTAGTTATTGCTTTTGAGCATTTCTTGCTTTTGTGTTTTTGAATTATTAAGAAAGTAGTTTAAATACTGTCTAGATCATTTGCAGTTAAGCTTATGGCTGCAGTGAAAAGTTAGGATTGTGCTTTGTTTGCATAACCAATTGATACTTACTTGCTGTTCTTACCCTTTGCTGGCTAAAGCCTGCCTCTCTGCTTTATACCTGCTCAGCAAACCAAGGTGAGTGATTGAATGAGGCTGTGGTACATTTATTTTAAACTGCTCCCTTCTACAAATTGTAGCTCAGGTTGTAGTGAAAAGAAGGCAGGTTACTGTACGTCTTCCCTCCCTGTTTTTATGTTTGCTTGCTTTGTGATACTCTGATAGAGTTTTTGTATGCTTTACTGTGAGTGAGGGCTTTTTTTCCTCCTGACTGGCCATACAGAACCATGAGCACATAGAAGAAGTGTACTTGGAGAATAGCTGTGGTCCTCTGTGGACTTGTTGCCAAAATTCCTTTTTCTTCTGCCATTTTACTTCTATGGTTGTTGATTATTTGTCTGAATAAATCTGGCAGCTGTTTGCTATGTTTAATAGAGCAGAAAGGCTACTCTGAATAAAGCTATTTGAAAATTTGTTTATATGAAGTATTTGTAAATCCATGAAGGTCTCTTGGCATTTCTGTATCGCTCGCTCTGTCTTCCTGAATTCATTCTTTGATGCAGGACTTTGCAAGCTGGCAAATTTACTACAGGTTTAAAAACCTTTCCTATTGAATCATTTTTCTTATGGATATCAGCTGTATCAGAATATTCTTGGTAACGGAGGTCTCAATTCTACGTTTTTCATAAGTATTTATTACAAAGATCTAGGAACAGGTAGCATATGGGAGAAATTACTTTGTGTTCTTGCTAAATGACAAATCTAAATTACAATAATAAAAGCAGGGCAATTTACGAATTGGTATATATTATTCTATTTTGTGTTTAACTTCAATTTGCCTGTATTTTCCAAATGAATCTGATTTATATAACTTGTTTTTCCCTTGTCATGTGCTTTTTTTTTTTTCTTGTGATTGGTTTTGAACACGTTTCAAGTCCTGTATCTGGACTTGGTTTTATTTGTGACCAAAACAGATAGGTAAAAAATAGTAAAGGGATGAGGAGAATATTAGAAATGCAAGGTAACACTGGGAGAGAATGAAAATATGTATGGGTTTTAAGGATTTTTACATCTAAATTGCATGTGTAACCTAATAAGAATGCTAAAGAGAAAATAGCTGGTATTATACTGCTGTGTAGAAGACAATTCCTTGCTACACATCTTTACTCAATTACACTCTGCTGTTTTGCATTGTCTGTTACATTTGTATATGTCCATTTTCTTCCTGATGGCATAAAGAGAGAGGAGCAGACAGGTTACTGAATATTCATGGCTGTGAAGGTTGTCTGGTGGTAGTGGCAGAACCTCAAAAGCTGTTTTTGTTCACATGCTGTGCATGATATGCTTAGCTCTGCTACACCTTCCCTCTTTCCTTCCTCCTGAGCTCGGGAATCCTCTGGTGAAGTAGTTCCCTGGAGCAGCAGCTGAGTTAGTTGTTGTGATTGACAATTTGAAATGAGTGGATAAAAATGGTATTGTCAAACACTCTTTACCTTTTTGCTCAAATACTTTTCCTGACCCTTCAGGCCTCAGAATTTTATACCCTGATTTCCATCACGTCCCCATGAAAAGTCGATTTGCTGTAGCAGGAATTCTGCATGAGTGGAGCATTTACTATTGGGAACTCTGTATCCAGATTTCAACTTGTCGGTTGTTTTTAAAAATCAGTAGCAAAACTCTTCTTCCCTCAGTTCAGAATAGGACTAGTCTGCTGGCTAGCATACCTTGTTACCCATCACTGTAATTTTTCCAATTTAATTTTCTTTTATTATTTAAAATACGTACAGTTATTTCAGCATATCAGATGGCTAACCCAGACTAATTGCTGCTTTGTGCTCGGGTTAGAGTTTTCTTAGATTCTCATGTTTCAAGCAATATTAAATGTGTCATGTGATTGTTATAGTTGGATATTAATCAGAATTTTTATGATGGTGTTTTTAAAATAGGCAGCTAAAACTACTTTAGGATTTTTTTTTCTCTCAAGAGGCATGTTTTTAAATAATTTTGTCAACTTTTTTTAGACATGTATTCCTGAATCACATTTAAAAAAACCAAACCAATAACAAAACCCAATCTTGGTTAAGTAAACAGATAGTTTACCTAATTTTATTAAAATTATCTATATAAAATTTGTTTTCCTAACAAGCAAAATGCTAATTCTTTAAATGATTGGACATCTACTATTTTCTGGCCATTGACTACCCCAAGCAATCATATTTGATGCTCCTTAATTAGAGTACCCTTTTTTATTTCCAGGTTCTTTTCCACCTCAGCAATCGAGACAATACATTTGCTTACCACGCTGCTCTCCTAAGTGTTCTTTTGCATGTAAATTAATCTTGATTCAGTTTACACTGTCATGCTGAGTGGTACAAATTGCCTATAACAATAAAACAGCATGAGTTAAAAATAAAGGGGGGTGAAAAAGCAGATTGAATGTGTGCCTTACTTGATAGGATGTTACTTTGCTTTATGCCAATACATTAGTCGACGATAATGAATCTTCTGTTCTGAAAAGCATGGTTTAGTTGATTTTTTTAATTTTACTTCAATGGAGCAGTACCTTGTCTTTTATAGAACAAGTTAGACAAACCATTAATGACAAGAGTGTTAAGGTTAAATATGAAGCAATGCATTCACTTCTCTGAGTGCTATCCATCTTTCCATTTACAGGAGCTTGACAAAAGTACTGGCTTTGTACAACATTTCCTTTAATTACATGCTGCGGGAAACAGGCTTTTAACATAAACATAGTTGCATTCATTTATTCAGCATTTGCTCTTCAATAGAGCTTAATGGAGAAGGTTTAAATCCTAAATAAGTACACACATCTCTCAGCAGTGTTATGTCAGTCCCCGTGCTCTTCTTAAAAGCAGTTTTAGTCTGTGTACGTAGTTTGAAATGCTTTTGCCTAATAGTTAAACAATTTGAAACAGAATGTTCTACTCTCCAGATAAATCTGATTGTTATAAAAGTTGTATGATTATTTTTTGTTCTCTTCAAAAATATCCTATTATTTACTCATCAGCTGTTCCATTTTTACTTTCATATTTCTTATTCCGTGGCAGCAGCACATTCCGGGGCATAAAAATTCTGTATTTATTGTTTTAATTGATCTTATTAAGTATCTTGGTACTACTGTTTCCTCTGGGTTAAAACTGTATGTGCAGCCCTAAAACATTGGCCTTTTGAGACTTTTCCATTGTTTTCATTGTTAGTGTTGCTTCAGATGCTTCATATTTCTGCCTGAAGTACGGTGCTCCTTTGTTTGTCTGCATTTTCAGCTTCTGAACATACTGTAAAAAGGCACACGTGGTGTTAAGTTGTAGTTACTGTTCTATTTTAATCAAGATGAGCATCCAACAAATATTCTTCTGAACAATGGATATTGATAGAAAAGTGTGAGTTTTGTTAAAATGTCCTTGAATGGCATATCCTTCTTTGCTTTTTCTTTTTCATATGTTTGGATATAATCTTTACATTTCTGTACCATTTTGAAATTATATTAAAATAATTTTACTCAGTTTATGTTGATATTTTAGAGAGCTGGATACTACCTGAATTTCCCAGTTTCTAATGTGCTTTCTCTTAAATAATTAAATTGAACCAATTACTCCTATCTGAATTTCACGATAATTTTTAGCAATTGGGTATGGAATTATAATAAACATATGACTGAAAGATTATAAAGGGTCTTTGTGTATGGTCTTACTAAGGTTGCATTTTTCCAAATAAGTCTTACTTAATATTTAATTTCTGTATTTGCATTCTTCTTTTAGGTTAAGCTTTTTATGAGAAAGAACTACCTTAGTTTCACAGTTGCAGTAGTATCACACAAGTCATTGTTCAGCTATTCCTAATTTGTTTCTAATAATAGGTCATTGCAAATTAAACAATAAACTAAGGTAATTATGTGAGTTCTTATAAAATTGTTTTGTCAATAAATGATTTAACTTTTAATGCAAATTTTTTTGTTTAGATGTCTACTATTTTGGTTTAATGCTTTATAAGCAAGGAAATATTAATGAATTCATAATTTAATACTTAATGTTTCAGGAATGCTGACAGGAATGAATGAGACATCTGCTACAATAGTTGTTGCTCCACAGAACTCTACTAGACTTGTAATAATTGAGAGAGTAGTGAAAGCAGCAAACCTTGGTGTAGTCCCTTCTGGTAAAGATAACATACTCAGGTAAGATTATATGTTATTCAAAGTACGGTCATCTTTTAGTATGAATTTATTATTTGTTCAAAATTCAGCAACATTTCATAATATTAGGGAAAATTTTATTATCCATACCTTTAAGGGAAAAGGTACCCAATTATAATTTGGTATGTAATACTAGGCAGCTAGTAACTTGAGCCTAAATACTCTGCAGCTCATTATTTGAGTGTATATAGAAGTGTCTAGACTTTACTGTACACAGAGGAAATTGTTCCTCCCTTGTTTTATTTCAAAGGGACAAGGTAGCCTTTTAAAGTACTATACTTTCAAGAAGGTTTTGGGGGAATTTAAAACTTTTGTTTCTGTTTCTCATATTAAGTAGCCTGCTTCAGTTCTATCATCTGTGAGGAACAACTTGTTTTCCTGCATTATTTTTTGACGTTCCTATATATATATATATATATTTATATATATATACACACATGTGCAAGCAAAATCAATTATCAGCCAAGAAAGTTGTTGGCCCTGTCAAATTTCCAGTTATTACTTGTAGATTAATGCATTTCATCCAAATGCTATGAGAGAATGTCAGTGGAATTGATGCATTGTTGGTTAATGACAGCTTTGAATGTGATTGACTCAAAATATTTAGTTCTGTGAATCAGTATGGCTCCTCACTAGTGGCAAGAACAAACAGGTTAAACTGGTCTTGAAATAAGGAAATGAATACAACTCTGTTAAAATCTACTAAAACTGTTCAATAAGTTCTGAATTATCTCTAGCCCCCTGAATTTTCCTATTCAATAAGGGCAAAGTATCTTCTTTTAAAGAAAAGAACAATTATTTTCTTTGAAATTTTGCTGACTGAGATGGCTGTTGGAAAGGAGGAGAATGCTGTAGCCTACACAAGATTAATAACCTGATATTTCTCTTCGTTGGATGTAGTCTCTTTTGCATTGCTGGGCATTTGTGTTGCATTGCATTAACATTAACCCAGCTGGATTTTCCTATGTATTTGATACGGTTAATGATAAAATTCTATTTCACCATAAAAACATGGCACAGCTAGTGCAATTGCACTGAAATGATTGTCACTGTTGACACCTGATCCTCCATGAAAGAGTCCTCATTTGTTGCATCCCTAAGGGATCTGTATAGCCTGTGTTCTCAACATCAATTCAAAGACTAGGTGAGAGTGTCAATCAAGAGAGACTGAAGTGTCTGCAGTCTACAGGTGCTCTCCATCTTTACCCTATCTATCGCATGAGACTTATCGCATAGAGATGGATTGTTTTGTAGACTGAGTCTCAAAAAGGCTCCCTAAAATAATAGCCTAGTTCCTAGCTCAGCCACAGGTTTCCTGGTTGTAGATAAGCTTCTAATTTGATGTCATTTTCTTTTGCTCTTTGGTTTCTTTCAAAGGAAGTTTTGTACAACAGAATCCATAACCAACAGTAAATAAATTGAAGATGCGCTTTCTGTCTGGTACATTCCTTCAGAGACCGTGGTTAAAGTCGTGTTAGGGTCAAGCTGAAGTACTCAGAGTGCTCCAGAGCATCCTGAAATCTTCTTTGATTTTTTTAGATCCAAATTACAATGTTTTCAGGCCGCCACAATAGTTACAGACAGAATAGACGGTAGAATAATCCATCAAGCAATAAAAGTAGTTTATAACAACTTAAGTGGCCTATGAGAAATGCCCAGCAGTTGATAAGCATTTAGAAAATAGTCCTTCATTTGCTTCACCATAAGTAACTGGATTTCACAGATACTCCAGGAGTCATAATTCCATCTAGGTTTTACTGACCAGGAGCATTGCCTAATTGATACTGTGATGAACCTGTTCATCTTTTAAATAGTAACGCTTTATCATTAAAGTAAATACTAGATTCACATGAATGAATAGTTGAGATAGATATTAGATAATTAGTATTTTCAAGATGCTGAAATGGATGACTGAAATAGGTTTTTATATGTATGTATCTAAAGTAAACATATGTTTGGATTAAACGAACTCTGCCATGAGAGGAAACAAAAATTAAATTTCTTCTGGCAGAAGTCTTATGGATAGAAGAATTGTGACTTTTATTTATGTGACACATAATTTCAGGATAATAAAATAAGCAGTCACCTTTTATCTTGTTTTAACAGTTACAGATTTTAAAAAAAACATATGTTAAAAGTGGATTTTCTAATTTTTTAATATGACTGTCATTTGTCTTATTTTATTGCAAGTGATTTTGGAGGAAAAAATTGCATCCAAAAACTTTTAGCTCATCATGCTGTACTGTGAGGACTACTTCAGCTGACTTCTTGGAAGAGCCTAGTACATACCTTTTTACAGAAGAAGAAGTACTCTTTTTTTAACTGGCATTTTCCACTCTGCAGCATAAATTATATTAACCTATTATTTGGTCATCCCCAACTTGAGTATTACTGCTTAATGATGGCTAATGCCAAAAAGATTGTATTGCCTGGTAATGCAATCTACTCATTCAAAATGAAATTGTACAGTTTAATACAAGTGCAAGAGTATCTAATGGACATGAACAGGTGTGTTTCATGGTTTCTTTCAGTCTAAACATATTCACATTCATGCTGAAGATGTTGTCATGCTGGTTGACTCCAATTACTGGTCCTTAAATTAATAACCCTATTAGGATTTTATTTTTGCACCATGTAAAAACACTTAGGGCAAATATAATGAAGATTTGGAAGTAAATACTTGAAATATCAACGGAGTAGCATACACGAAAGGAAAATGAAATAAGTGAAAACAAATGTCAGATACATTAGCTGTATATCTGAGCATAGCACAATATAGCAACACTTTCTTAAATGTATTTCTTTTCTCTCTTTACCATTGGCTCCTAACTTTGTGTACTTAGGTACAATGTAATAATTTAACAGTTAAATAAATGTAGAACAATATGCCAGGTGACATAGTTGATTCTACTTTAAACTGCCTTTTCTGACCTGTTTTTATTTGAAATCATAGCTGCAAAAATTTTGAACTCAGTAGCCAACAGATAGATAGATAGATATCAGAGCACAAAGGTGCAGGTTAGTATTTATATATTTGAAAAATGAATTTGCTGTACTATTTTATTTCCTTTAGAATAGTTACCTGATCTTCAATGGAGTTTATTCAAGGGCTTAGATTACAGGGCCTGTTAGACAACATGCAATGCATTTGCATGTTTTTAATATTTTAAGCTATTTTATGTATTGATCTCTCTTGCTTTTACTAGTAAGTGGAAACATTATTTCCATTTTAAAAGGCTTCTAATAGAAGCAAGAATGTGAAATACATTTCAAATGACAGATTTTTTTTTAATAGGAAATGTGTCTTCTTAAATATGAAAACGTCAGAAGAAACAGTCCTTTTTTTTTCTTATTTTATCACAAGACTGATTACAGTAGTTGTTGAAATATCCATAGCTTTTTTAATATTCTAAGTAGTGTTAGTTGATGTTGATAAAATGATTTCAGAGAATCAGCTAAGGGACCAAACTTCTGTCTTTTGGTTCAGACCCCAACCAAGGGCACCATTTGAATATCTGAAGACAAAGATGCTGAAACAGAAGTTTTTATTCCTGCAGAGAATTAAGTTAGTCTGAATAACTGTCTTTAGGGAGCACATTCTTTTCAGTTGAAGTATGTCTGCTGCTTGTTGTCAGTAGGGAAAGTCTAATAGGAATTTTTCAAGATAAGAGAGTACATAATGGAGGACATTTTTTCCCTCAAAGTTGATTCTTCTATAGACCATTACATGAGCTCCTGGTCCCTACTTGAGCATTAACATTCATTGCTATAGATACCACAACAACCAAAAAAAGAAATCCAGGCTGTTCTATTTCAAAGTATGATGAGATGAAGACATTATTCAATTCAAGATTTTCAGTCATATTCTATTTAACTGACACAAGGCTTATTTACCCAGAAATGCCCTTCATGCTAGTGTTGCTTTCAACATGTGTTTCTTATTCTTCTCAGATGAATATTCTAAAAAGTTCCTCAGGTCTCTTCTCCTTTATTCATTTTCATCTCCTACAAGGATAGGTAGTCATCATCTGCTTCACTTTGAATAAAGGAAAAGATAACAGATGGTGATAGAATGAAAAGGCTAGTTGCAGACTTGAATCTTGTAAAGGCATGAATGCACTTACAATCCTCTAGAAAGTGTCAAAATATTGTCAACTATTACATAAGGCTCTGTGCATGAAGGAGGGGTGTTTCAGGCTAAATTGGCTGAAAAAAAGTAATGGAAATACACATGGAAAGCATTTTTTTCACACTACCAAGAAAATATGGCGCTAAACTTTTAAAGTACTGGCAGTAGCATATGGCAGAAAAATCTGTTCAGAGCTGTGATCACAAACTGGATTTACTTCTTCACTCATTTTGTTTTATACTTGCGTGCTTCCACTGAAGTCAGAGTAGAACGTGTAATGGGATGGAGAATCAGGCTGTCTTCAGCTACCTACCTCTCTACCTTCTACTTCCCAAAGCATTGCTTAAGTGGGATGCATTGTACTACAGAATATTATTTACTTCAATGACCATGACTCTAAAAATGGTGCAAGATGGATCATCTTTTTCACTTTTTTCATTCTTGAGGACTACCTATGCATTGCCCAATCAGTCAGTGAGATAAAACTCTAAAGCCAGCAGGGTGGATATGAATAATGAAGTTTAGTCAACCTCAACTTATTTAATAGTCAGTTGCACTAGTGTGTTGCGGCTGTTGTATTCTGGAAGGAATCCACTGTTGCAAACAGGAAGTAGCAGGATTAGAAAGTGAGCATGGTGTCATACGCATATCTCTATTCTGCTGTTCATCAGGATGGCTGTGATCATTGACCTGCACTCACAACAGCATTAATTTCAGTCCTCAAATTTCACAAGGTCAATTCTTTCATTTCAACAACCCAGAATGGAACAATACGAGGTTTTGGAGAAAATCAAATCTCTTTCAACAACGAAGCTCTGAAGTTCTTCAAAACAGCCATTTCACATTTTAAAATAGGGATTTTAATATCTTTCTCCATTATAGTCACAAAAGTGGTGATACTAATTGCCATCTCTTCTTTCTAGATATGACCAGAGCTTGCAGAGGGAGGATTCTCATCTCTTAGTGTGTTGTTATAGTAGATACCCAAATTAGCAGCAAGGAAGCTAAGTTTTAAAAAAAGAAGCATGAAATAACACTTCTGCTCATTGCTGGGGCAGGTCCAACTAGCTCAAACACAGCAGTGTGTGCAGTGACTGTGCAGCTTCTGAGACCTACATTTTTAAGGACACTTCACTGAACCACCTAGATATGGTAGTTTCTTCAACCATTGCTGTATGTTGTATACCATTGCTTACTCTACTGTCTGATTCCATGAATAAGCAGTTATTGAACAACATGTAAAATATCGTCTACTTGTGGAGGTTTATATTGCTATCCTTTAGGAAAATCAGAAACATATTGTGTAAATCATTTATTATGACAGTAAACACACTGCAATGGGTGAGCATTCACATTCTAAATAATATGAAAACAAGACCAAATTAGAAACTTGCATAAAATGTTTAAATACAGAAAATACAGAAGTTGAAGGATCTGTGTTTCACTAGCCTTTATTTCTCAACCCATGCATCAGCCTGACAGTCTGGTTGTATTCGCCCCTTTTTATCATTTTGCAACCTGTCATGTCCCATTTATAGTATATTGGCAGACTGATTCTCAAAGGAAAGAGGGTTTTGTTTACAGACAATTTTGATTATCAGAGAATGTCGTGTTTAGTAATCAGTTATCCTCCCCACATCTTTTTAATTCAGCAGCCCTTAATATGGGGAGAAAAGGTAGCAATTGCATGTATATTTAAGTACAGTTGTATTGAACCAAACTCATCTAAAGGGGTCCACCTGGAAATTTTTTCTGTGTATGTCATCTTCCAATTTGCACTAAATTTGGAAGAATTCTCAGGCAGAAAGTTCAGTGATCAGACCACATCAGCTTAACATAACTAACAACTGCTTCTGCTTCTGACATGTCTGCTGGAAAGGAAAATCTATCTATTGAGGATAAACACCATGTATTAATTTCTGAAAAATATTCATTGTGTATAGTTATTTACTTGAATCCAAAAACATGTTCTCAGTAGCTGCTAAACAGGTCTTTAAATCCACAAAAACTTTTTTAAAGGCCTTTTCTGTTCCGTGTGCAAATACACCTTTTCCAAGGATTTTCCAAGCAGTTAGCTTGTTGGAGAGCTCCAAGGAAGTGAAATCAACCTCTGCTCCTGCAAAGTAGCTCCTTTGATACAGTTACCTAGACTGTTTTGCTTCTGTAGTTCCTTAGCTGTGGGGCTCAGTCTTCTTTTTCTACTCTTCTAGAAAGCTTCAGTGGGTAGCTGAGTAAATAAACTTGTAACAGACATGCAGTTTTGATTTTGCTTCCTAATCTCTCAAGTAGGAATTAATTAGAGAGCCAAATACCCTAGGCAAAACAGCTTCTCTGGTAGTCTTTACCTGTAGGAGACAGAATTCTAAATAGAATAGTATATCCATGTCCACAGTGATTTCAGCCATCATTTTACCCAGAAGTTGTAAACTCTCAATTGCTTTCTTGATTTATGATGGAAGTAATTCTAGCTCTCTGTTTTGGGGGCTTTGGTTTTGTTTTCTTAAAAAAAAAATAATAATAAAAAATAAAAATAAAAAGGCAAAAAGCAAAAAAGCCCAGGTAGGCTAACCATTTCTATTTCTTTTAACAGGCAGGACCAGAAGTCTTTCTGGTTAGTGCCTATTCTTAGGTTAATATTTTTAGTAACAGAGGAAAAGAAAACTGAATTTTATAAATATGAAAATACTCATTGTGTTGTTTGTCATATTCCACTTCCTATTATAATTATTCCTTAATCAAATCCTAATCAAAACCTTAATCGAATCCTAATGTTCCAAAACCTTGACATTTTCTCTCTGCTAACAAAAGGGCCATGTATATACTAATACAGTTTTCATGTGTTATCTTTATATGAAGATTTTGATTAACTGGTACAAAATACTTCATCAAGAGAATGCCTTCACAGAATCATTTTAATACCCTTAACACTGTAGATATATTCTTTGTTAAGGAACTTATATGTAAATTGCAAAATTTTAAAATAGGTTTAAGAAATTAAATTTGGTCTTAACATTAAAAATATATGAGTGAGTCATTTTAGATACGCAGTTAATCAAAATAGATTGTTCTAGCCTGGCTTATTTGCTGTCCACTAGAGGACAGCACTGCTTTTGTATCTGAATGCTATAAAGTGATGAATATGTGCAGCATTTTCTTTGAAAAACAAACAGGAGCCTTTTGAGCCGGTTATTTAAACAGAAAATGCTTAACACTTTAAGAACTAACTGAGCAGACAACTGTCTTTGATTGTAAAGATCTTTGAGCATTTAATATTTTAATACCTTTCTATAAGGTAATCTGCTTTGTTGAAATTAAATAATTTTTGTGCAAATTAAAATTTATAGCCTGTTTTAAAAATGGACTGAGTATAATTCTCAAGCACGTATCATATTACATGCCCAATTCTATAGGAAAAGAAAAAAAAGAGTGAAGTATGTGAGAAAACAAAATAGATTGAGTATTACATTTAGAATTTTCAAGGTGGGAGGACCAAATATTTTGATTCAAGCTTTTAGCTCATTGAAGTTTTGGGTAGGAGATATAAATACCTACATATACAAATGCTGACATTTTTAAACTAATGATTAATTTGGAAGATGTTAAAAAGTTTATGCAGCATCTTTCTGAACACATGGTGTAGTGCTATGCCTTGGACAGTAAGTTCAGATGGCTCACTTGCATTTCTGCATTTTTGATAGAGGTACAGTGAAGCTGCTTACTTGAAACTGAGGACAGACTCAAAATCTATTTTGGGAATACAAATAAACATGGTAAAAATATGTACATTTGATTGCAATTTATTGTACAATTTTATACTTTATACCCCTGAAAAAACAGATAATGTTGTAAAATAATTACATTATTTTAATGAATTAGGTATTTCAAACAATTTGTTCAAAGATAGTATTAAAATTGTATTAAATATGCAGGAATAAGAAAGTCGCAGTATCATAATATGTTTTTTAAAGTAAATATTAATCTAATTTTAACCAATGTTAAAAGCACCAGATTAGGATCCTTCTTTTTGTGGGTATACTTGTACTTACAATTTTTGTATTAAGCTTTCTCTATACCCAGGTCAGAGCTAATACCCAAATAATTCCTTTTCATGTTCCAAGGCTTACTCAGAGAATGAATACAAGTAAATTAGTAATTTAGCTAATTTTTAGATGAATTGTTATTTATTAAGTCAAATCTGTACATAGCAGAGCAAGAGAAAGATTCAGAGTACTGAAGCTCTAAGTTGTAAGTATCTTTGTTGTTCAGTTGACATGCTGGAAGGTCTATTGTAGTTACTCATTCTTCTGTTTACAAATTGAAGACTAATTCACAGCAGTATTTTTTTTCCCCTTTGAATATATTCATTGCATAACTTGATTACACATTTGTCAGCTTTGGACTAATTATTTTTCTACAGCTAGGGCAGGGCATTGCATCTTCTGATTGTCTTCCTTACTAATAGGATTCTGTCTGCTTCAGCAGGCAGTAATTGAAGGCTTCATGTACAGGATTTAAAGAAAGGGCGGAGGGAAAAAAAAGTTTTAGCCTCCATGGGCCATTGTCACTCTTTGTGGTAAGCAGTAGAACAGAAAAAGAAGAAATTTAGCTTGAATAGAAAAATCAAAGAGGAAGAAAAGCACCGGACAGGAGAGAGTGTGTTTTAATGCTGTTGAATTATGCATAATGAACCCTGCTCTGCTGTAAATATCCCGACAGTGAGTGTTCAGGTGTAAATCTACTTTCTCAAATGTTGAATTTTAAAGAGCAGATTTTAAGTGAGTTAGCCTGCTGCTGTATATTTACTGCCATGAAATTTTCATAACCTTTCCCCATAAAAATGCATTTCTTTATAGGGTAGCTATATTCTGTCTACAGAAAAAGAGAAAATTACTGCCAGTCTGTATTCTGACTAGTCATCATTGCAAAGTCAGTGTTTGGCAAATGCTGTCACTGTAGTACCTGGTACTCTGTGTCTTCTCTTTATATCAACTACATATCATATTTTTCTGTATGGCTATCATGAACAAATTTTATTTTCATGGGAAGTGACCGAGACTTTGTACTTGATTTTTTAACTCTTGAAAGACTCAGTTACTTTCTAAAAATGTACAGTACCTTACTGATGTTGAATTTGATTCTTAATGTATGTTTCCTTATCCACTGACAGGTACTATATTTATGTAAAAATAATGCATGAACTCATTCTCTTTTTTTTTGCATATCACATATGCTCAGAATATTTAACATTCTTCCTAAAAGAAAAAATTGTAAATGTTCAGAATATGCAAATATTTCTCACATTGTTTTGTTCTAATCTGTCTTGATTTTTTAAATGGGGAAAATATTAACAGCTGCAAATGTTCCTGAATATTTTAATGATGTAAAATCAGGTTTAGAATCAATACTATCACAGAATTAAATACTGCATCATAGCAGAAACAGCTATCTTGAAGGTAATAGTAAATATTTGGTTCTGTTTTCTGGATGTATTCTCATTTGCTTTGTTTTTTTCATTTTGGGGGTTTTTTTTGTTTTGTTTTGTTTATTTTGGGGTTTTTTATGTTTGCTGATGCATCCTTTGTTGCAACAGAACCATGTTCGTAGTATGTGTCATATGTCAAAGTTGTCCACAGAAGAAATGCATTCTTTTGGACCTACAATCAATCAGTGTACATCCTAGGCTTATTAAAGTCAGTGATTTCTTGTTGGTTTAATGTCCTTTTCGGTTTAGTTTGGTTTGGGGGATTTTTGCTCATTTTTAATTCAAGTTGTAATCTATAAAGTGAAAAATAATTACTGACCTGATGGAGAAAATAAAAGTTTCTCACTAAGAGTGAACACATGATATTAGTGATGAATTTTTGCTGCTGAGAGATTTTTTAATAGCTTTCTGGGCTTTTCTAGGTATTTAGATGAGCACAACATACCTTTTGGAAAATCCACGAGGGTTTATGGTGAGAGTTAGCACATAAATGCTGTAGCATGTATTTAGCTGAAAAAACAGCTATTAACCAAATCATTCAATGGTAGTGTATTTAAAACATCTAAATATATAACAGATCAGTTTTATTGGTAGTGCCAACTGCTTCATCTTTTTATAACTGCATTTGGTTTTACACATTATACACGTGTATTTGTAACTCTCCTTAGAAACTAGATTTTATATTCCCTAGTCTAAGGAACAGATTTTGGTTTCCAAAGTTCAAAAGCAGCTGTAAACCCACTCTGTGGCTCTCTTCTATACATGCTTTTTTAATGATGAAAAAGGTTTTCCTGTTGCAGTCCAATTCTTCCTTCAGCTAGCAATTCTAGATCCCATATTGGTGACCATTGATAGAAGCTGATTAACTGCTGCTTGTTATGCATATTAACACCTTGTATAAAATTATCTGAATACCAGGCCCTTTGCATCTTGCAAACCACATGCAAACTCACATTTTATTGATTTTGTGTGGTTTGTTCAGGGCTATGGAAAACTACTATTGATCCCCTAAGTGATTTTGCAAATTCACATGTAAAAATATCAGCGCAAAACTCATCTCTCATGTTTTGGACCACCTTGGCATTCCCAGAACACTGACTTTGTATCACTTTCAGCTTTTGATAAAAGAGGGTAAAATCAAGCCTCAGGGCTATGAAGCACAGCAGGAGTGCCAACTAGCAACCTATTTATGTGCATACTCAGACATAATCTGCTTCTGTGTTGTCCCAAGACACAACTGTTAAGTAAATAAAGTGACTAATAAGACTATTGTTTCTATAATTATCCCCCTGTCGAAGTCAACAAGAGAAATAGTCATCTTCTACATTGCAGCATAAATAGATGAAATCATTGATATAACTAGCTAAGTAGGTAATTTTTGTACTAGTAATATTGTTTTATAACCTCCTATTAAAAAGAGAGGTCTTTGAATGTATCAGTAATCCAGACAAAAGAAATAGATTGACCTGTGATGGGTGACATTAGAAAAGTGCCCCATGTTTCCTTAATTAGTATAATGTGTTATGAGATTTTGATATGCTTAGTTTAAAAAGGAAAAAAAAAGACAGAAATTACTTCTCGTTTAAAGAGAACCGGCTTCCTGCTTAAGTGGCTAATATTTTAATTAAGTCTGGAGTGAAGTTTTTTGAGTATCTCCTGATAAACTCCCTCCTTTATGTTGATGGTAATTAAACAGATCCCCAAGGGCTTGGGTAGGCGCTTTGCAAGGCCCATGCTGATTGTCAGACAGGAGACACTGACCAGTTGGTTTGCTCTTGAATAGCCCACAGCGTGCTGTCAGCGCAGCAGCGCAGCAGTTTGATTTTTCTGTGTTGTCAGGGCTAACTGGGTCCTATTGTGACTGAAGATGTTGCGCAAATTGAGGCAGATGGCTCTGATTCAGACACGTGTCATTCAGAAAGAGGAGAGGAGATTGGCCCTGCAAAGTGGGGTCAGACGGGGTCACAGACCTGCTCTACACTTGTTAGTGTTTTCAAAAGCCCATGTGCAGCAACTTTGTTGTTGAGAAGTAACCGAGGAGGGGCGGGGCGGGGGGGGGGGGGGAAAAAGCATGTTGTGCTCCTTGTGGAAGATGGAAAGATGGACGCTGTTGCCATCCTCTTGCTTCCTGTCTCTTGGGCCTGGCTCTGCACACAGAATGAATTAACAGGATTGACAGAAGTTCATTGTGCCTAAAATGGCTTTTCAGTCAATTGTGGTGCTTAAAAGGCTAGTTTTGCTTTTAATTCCATGTAATTAGTGGGTTCCTCATGTCTTGGAATTTAGTAATGGTGCATTAGTCCTAACTTTTGTCAGTCTGATTGGTTGGTAGGTTTTTTTTTTATTTCCTTTGTAGGATTTTTAATAGTTATAAAATGCTTAAAAATATTGGCCACATTTTTATGGTTCTGGAGATAAATTCACAGATAGAATAACTCAATGTCTTGCTGTTGCTGTCATTTCAAACTGATTGTTTTGTATGTTTATAATTTTGACTAGTTTTAGTTTGAATTAATTTCTGAGATTGCAGAAGACTCATTTCAGAAAGTACACCAGTTTGGCTTTTTGTATGTGTTCTACTACATTTAGCGTTGTCTTTGGGGCACCAAGTGATGAAAATCCTTAGAAAATCCTTTAGAGATGTAATCGAGTTGTAGACAGTGTGCATGAATATTGTAGATGAATTGAAAAATCTTTATTTATATTAACAATTATTTAAATAAGATTTAGTTTGTACTACTAAATACAAAATTCTGCATGATACCTCTTTGCCCTTCTAAAATGCACAAATTATGTTTGAAGAATTTATGGGAGGTTTTATGGTTTATCCCCTGAAATGCATTAATGAGTTTAGAAGTATTTTATTATATTTGAGCTCATTTAACTCTTGCAGAAAGAAACATTAGCAGTCTTTGACCTTAAGATCCTCAGTGTTTTTCTCTTTTCTTTTTTTATTTTTCCTTTTCCATCCAGGTTTGCAGCTAAGACTGTGCACAGTGGGTCACTGATGCTAGTCACAGTGGAGCTGAAGGAGAGCTCTACAGCACAGCTCATCATAAACACTGAGAAAACTGTGATTGGTTCTGTTCTGCTGCGGGAGCTGAAGCCTGTCCTGTCCCAGGGGTAACCTGCTTACATCTGGACTTCAGAATCTGGCACACAACAAAAGTGCCTGGCATCCACTACTGCTGCCTTTCATTTATAATAATAGCCCTTCCATCTGGCAGTGGGGAAAGAATACACTCTTGACATTCTTGTCTTCTGCTTTAGAATGCTAGTGCGTATCTATCATGTATGCAAGTCCTTTCCTTTTTTTTCTGCTTGCTAACCAAAGAACATATATTTTACTGTCAGTTATCTGAGCTTTTAAATGTATTTCCCATTTGTTTTACCCTAGTCCTTGCCTCTCTCTTCCCTTCCCCCCACTAGCTTCCTTCCCCATCAGTTTCCACTCCCCGCGTAGTGGACAAATAGTAGGTAAAAAAGTTCAAGGGAAATCACACAGCTTGAAAACTGAGTTCAAATGGCAAGTGGGTTCCAGCAATTTACACAAGTACATGGTTCAGAGAGAATTTTAGTGTAAGTGTAAAAACATAGGAAATAAAGCAAAATTGTGTTTGTTTTTTAGAAATGCTTGTAAACCTGAACTCGTCTATTGAGAAGGTTGTGCCTACCTGCTGTCATTTTCTCAAATACTTTATTGAGATGCTAATAAAGCAGTGCCTATGAACAGAGTCTCCCTCTTTCTTGTTTTGGTAGAAAATTGATAACAAACATGCCAGTATTGTATATACCTGATTAACTAAAGTAAATACTAATGAGGTGGACACTACATATGCATCAGCAAAGTGTTCTTGCAAAAGTAGCCTGTGTTTGGGCTCCTGTGATAATTGTCTGCTATACAGTTACATTTTTGTTAATAAACAAAGCCAGCAAGTGGCTATTTTCAAATTGGCTTACTCATAAAATACTGATTGAATTGTTCAAATGGGTATTAAATGAAATACTGTTTATTAGACTGTTGTGGCAAATACTCTCATCTAGCTTAATGAATAGTTGAGCTTTCTTTCAGATTTCTTTTTTAAACTAGATTAAAACATCTCCCAATTTTGTATAAACCAGGGCTTAAGGAAAAGGTAACTTCATAGCCATATCTACTGAACTAGGCCAGAGAAGACCAGCAGCCTTGTACCAGTTGGTGAACCTAGTTTTCTTGGTGATTTTGTGAGGTCACTGATTTTGACCTTCCATTCACGTTCTGGTTACATGGCAGGACAAAGATGCTGAGCATTTTCATTTCTTATCAGTTCTCCTCGCTTCCGAAATGTTTTTTCCTAGTAAGTCATGGCTCTGTTGTGGAGAAGATACTTGAGTAAGTGTAACCATCCTCTGTCACCAGGACCTTTGCATGATCCTTAGATGCCCAACTAGTGCTGTTCTAGTTTAGAATGATACAAAAGGCTGCTTCTTCAAAAATGTTGCATTACTTCACACTAAATTATTCTAAAATATTTCTAGTAAAATTTAGTAGAACTAAAAAGAGACTCCAATGTGAAACAGAGCTTACTGGCAAATTTTAAAGAGAGGTTAAGTTTTTAAGGCATTTGTCTTGCCCTTTTGTGAGAAATGTAGTTCTAGAGTTTGCTACCACCCAAAATATACTGATACTTCTCGGAAAAAGAAAGAAGAATCTTATGCACTCAAGAGAAATGTACATGTTCTTAATCAACATTCACATCATTTTCTGAAATCCTAATCCTGCAATAAGTTTGCTATTGAATTAGTTTTTAACTGTGATGTAAAAGCTATTCTTACAGATGAAAAAAGAACTATAAAAATTACTGTCATATCAGGGAAACTGCAAATTGGTCTGTAGATAATCATTAAGACCCAGTAAGAAGATCTTGTTGGAAAGATACAGAAACATGCATCCTGAGAAAAGACTGAACTGTAAAAGCTTTGGCCGTGTTTGTAAAGGAGAAAACAAACAAAAATTGCTTCTCATACCACAGTATAAATTAAAAAAAAACACATTAATGCTGTGTAAGTCACACACATATTGCTGAGTATTTTCTGCCATCTTAGAGTACTTTATACATTTTAGCAGTGAAGCCCAGAAACATGTATAATAATGTTAGTTGGGGAGTTTCTGGTAGTAACTCCAATCCACTTGCTGTGGAACAGGATGTCACTGACCAGGTGGTTCAGAGAACTGCTGAACATGGCTTTGAACACTTGTAGGGATGGAGCATCCTGTGTTTCACTACCCTCACAGTAAAGATATCCTTCCTAATATCTGATGTGGATCTATTCTCAATTTAAACCCATTCTCTATTATCCTGTCGCTGCATGCCATTGTAAATAGTCTTGTTTTCTCTTTTCCAGAGTAAGCAATCCCAAATCTCTCAGCCTTTGCCCTTTGCTCCATACCTATGATCATCTTGGTGGCCTCCTCTGGACTCTCTCCAGCAGGTCCATGTCCTTCCTGTGCTGGGAGCCCAGAGCTGATGCAGCTCTGCAGGTGGGGTCTCAGCAGAGCAGAGCAGAGGGGCAGAATCCCCTCCCTGGCCCTGCTGCCCACGCTGCTTTGACTGCAGCCCAGGACACGTTTGGCTCTCTGGGCTGGGAGTGCCCATGGCTGGGTCATGTCCAGCCTCTCACCCCAGCACCCACAAGTCCTTCTGGGCAGGGCTGCTCTGATCTGTGCTGTTATCAGGGTTGCTCTGACCCAGATGCAGCATCAGCACTTGGCCTTGTTGAAACACATGAGATTTCCATGGGCTCTTTCCTGGAGCTTGTCCAGGACCCTCTGGATGGCCATCAGGTGCATTCATCTTGGTGTTATCTGCAATTTTGCTGAGGGTGCACTTGATTCTTCTGTCTCTATCATTAATGAACATTCTAAATCACACAGGTCCCAGTACAGACCCAATGTCCATTGGGACTGAGTGATTGACCATGACTCTCTGAACACGACCCTCCAGCCAATCCTAATCCATCTAGAAGTTCACCCATCAAATTCCTCTTTGCAGTACAGAGAGAATATTGTGGGGGACTGTGTCAAAGGCTTTACAGAAGTTCAGAAAAACTTATGTGTAGCCTTCCATTTCCCGCTGATGCTGTCACCCCATCATAAACAGCCATTGGCTTGGTGAGAAAGGACTTGCCCTTCGTGCAGCCATGCTGATTGTCCCAAATCACCTCCCTGTCCTCCATGTGCCTTAGTGCAGCCTCTAGGAGAAGCTGTTCCATGGTCTTCCCAGACACAAACGTGAGGCTGACAGGTCAGAAGTTCCAAGGGTCCTCCTTTCAACCTTTCTTATGAATGGCTTCCATGTTTTCCCTTTTCCAGTCACCTGGGATTTGCCCTGAGTGCCATGACTTTTCAAATGTCATAGAGAGTGGCTTGTTAACTCCATCACTCAATTCCCTCAAGACTCTGGGATGCATCTCCTTGGGTACATTTAGGCTCCTCAGGGATCACAAACTTCATTGTCTCTTACTGCGGGAAGAACTTTGCTCTCCCAGTCCCCATCCTGTTACCCATCCAGTCAAGAGGTGTGAGAAGTTTCCCATTGAAGACTGAGGCAAAAGTTGCTAAGTACCTCAGCTTTCTCTTTTTCTGTGTTACCAGTCTTCCAGTGCTGTTTATCAGAGGGGGTACCCCCTTCTTTGACCTTCCTTTTCTGGTTAACATACCTGTAGAAGCCCTTCCCATTATTCTTTGTGTGCCTTGCCAGCTTCAGTTCCAATGTTGCTGCCTTGGCCTTCCTCACACCCTCCCTACACAACTGTGCTTATCTCTGAAATCTTCCTAGGCCACCTGTCCTTGTTTCCACTGCCTTTACTTTGACCAGCAAGTTCCTACCCAGCCAGGCTGCCTCTTGCCCTTCTTAACCTTGCCCCTGGGGATTGCCAGCTCTTGTGCTCCGTGGAAGAGCTTCTTAAAGATCTGCCAGCTGTCCTCTACTCCCCTGTTCCTGAGGACAGTCTGTCAGGGGATCCCACCGATGACGTTCCCAAAGGACTACAAGTCTGCTTTCCTAAAGTTCAAGAGCTGAACTTTCACTCCTTACCCGACCCATATCCCTCAGGACTGCTCACTCCACCAATGCATGATCCCTGTAGCCCAGGCTGCCTCCAGTCTTGCTGTCCCAGTTGGCTCCCTTGCATTGCTGACCAACAGTTCTTGTAACACATTCCCTCAGCAGGGCTGCCTATCTCCTGGTCAGGAAGTTGCCTTCCACGCATTCCAGGCGTCTCCTGGATTGCCTACAGCCCTCCAACAGCTGGGGTGGTTGAGTTCCCCCTGCAGGATAAGACCCTGTGGGCACAAAGCCTCCTGTGGCTGGAGCAGGAAGGTTTGGTCAGTGGGTTCTCCTTGACCAGGCAGTGCAGCAGACCCCAAACACAAAGTTCCCTTTGCTGCTTCGATCTCTGACTCCTACCCACAGGCTTTTGCCTGCTTGTGGGTATTCTCCAGGGACAGCTCTTCACACTGCCTATTTTTTGGGCTTGTGGCTTCATTTGAACCCCCATGAGAAAGTAATAGTGGGTAGTGGTCCATGCTCTTGAGAAGCTGGGGAACCTTCTTGGCAGCATCACTGGTCTTATGCCCTGGTAGGGAGCATACCTCTTGTGACTCTGTCAGGCCAGAATGATATTGTGATTTGAAAGTTTATGCTGCCTTCCCAAAATAGTGATTTGGAGATCGAGTTTATTTAGGGATAACTATTTAAATAGCAATATATTTCTTCATGTATTAAAACTCAGCTCTTGAAGAGTCAAAACAAAAGTAGGTGTACCTGTTTTCCATTAACAATGGAAGTTATGCTCAGTCAGAATTCAGCCAGTAGCAGTAGTCAGCAATAGTTTCTTAGGTTTGCTATGTATAATTTGAGCTCACTTCTATACTTTTCATCATTTGAAGAGGCCTATAAAAGGTTGATGCCTAGTCTAAATTGCAATCTGAAGTTCACTTTGGAGTGATTTGCTTGTACCAGGTAGCAGCAGCTCCTACCTCTATGGGCAGGCTAATCAGACGGGAGCACCTGGCTTCTGGAAGTTTTCAAGCCTGGGCACACTTGGAACATACCTGCCTTCACAGCTTGGGGGACAGGAGCAAGGCCAAAGCACAATACTGCAGGACTGCTGAGGTGGCTTTGGTAGGGTGGTTAGATATTCTATCAAGGCCTAGTTTAAGGTGTGGGAGGTGAGGGGTGTTTACTTAAATTAGCAAGGTTTCAAGTGCAACAGAATGTGCGGAAACGTAGGAAAAACAGTAAGAACTAGCAACTCACATACCATAAAGAGGAAATTGGGGTGTAATTTTAGTAACTTTATTCATGCAGAGGGTATTGAACCTCAAAAGGACTACAAAATTATTGTGGTGCAGTACAAGCTATGAGACTAGTGTGGGCAATTCTGAATTGAAGAATTATTCATCAAGAGCAAGGACAAACAGATAAAGTTTCTGCATAGTGAGAGATTGATAGTTTACCTTTGTTTTGCTACCTGGTTATTTCTACAGAAATATCCATATTCCCCTTAGTGAAGAGTAAAGGATTTCTTTATTTTTTTTCTTTTTAACAACTAAATTTTCAGATTCAGTTACTCCAAAATTAACTGTTTTGAAAGAATAGGGTGCAAGGAAAAATTGTTTTGTTACTCTTGATGGCAGAATATAAACAAAGGCTTGATGCATGACAGTAAAAATAACGTAATTTTTTCTGCTTATTTTCCTTCGACATTTTATGATGTTGTATAAAAGAATCATGTATTTTCCCCCTTCATACCCTGCTTTAATTCTAATAATTAACTTCTAAAGAAACATAGCAGAAATAAAAGTAGGTCTGGAGCTAGAGACAAAATAGTGGAAGATATAAATAGAATAGTATGTGAAAGGATAGTGGAAATAATGGAAGTGTTTTTAGAAGAGGGACATGATACAGTATAAGAAATAATGAATTACATAGAAAAGATAAATTGAGCTCTCCTGATGATCTTTTCTACTAACTCAGGAACAAGGTGACATTTTGCAACATTTCCAAAGCAATATATTTAAATTGGAGGAAGGCATTTACTTTTACTCCCCCCTGTTTTTTAAGTACAACATGTGCTTAAGTTCTGGTCACCCACTGTCACAAGGTAGTATGATGTTTTCTAAAAGTGGAACAAAACTGCAAGTGTACACTAGCAAAGAAATATACAAATATATTGGATAGGATACAAAACCCCAAGGTCTCTAAATTCCTTTCATCTGAGCCTTTGGGCTAATGGCTGATATTTAGTGATAGGATGAAATCCTTTTGCATACTTTGCTTTGCAATGGTCCATTGCCGTTAAGTAGTGTAAATTTTTTTTTTTTAATATTCAATTACTGAACTACCTGTTTTTTCATACAATATCTTACATGCTTGAATTAATTTTAACTTAGCACTTAAATGTCCTAAAATGGATTCTGGTAAGCAATATACAGGTAAGTTAAATCCTCCCAAGTCCTCATCTGACTTTCCGTGTGTGCCTGAAACAAGTGTATGAGGATTAGACTCTGTTCCCTTCTTTTTCTGACAGTTCATTGTTCCCCTCCTCGCATTTCTGTTTGTTTTAACACAAAGGTTACAGTTGTTTAACACTTACGTGTTATATTAATTTTTTTTGTGCAGAAGCCATGCTTTGCTATGTTTGCACATGTGGTTTAATTGCTGGTAGGAGGCTTTGTGCATGACCCTTTGTAATACAAGCAATCATTCTGCTGTCCTCGTCTTAGCAGGTATAGTTGTGCTTTAATACAGCACTGTCCAGTGAACCTGTTTGAAAGAGAAAAGAGATTGTGAATGCCACTGTGTTTCCAGTCCCACAGCTAACTGGTTTTGCCTCAAAGGGTGAACTACTCTCAATGGCTGGTAACTCCTGAGACCCTGCTGTGGCTGCAGTGCCACAAATCCTGATCCACATAAGTTACTGTGTACATTGTGGTGCATATACATTTATATTGCCACAGAGACAACATTCATATTGCCCAGAGGGGCAGTGGATGCCCCATGCCTGAAAGTGTTCATGGCCAGATTGGATGTGGCCCTGAGCAACCTGGTCTAGCAAGAGACAGCCCTGCCCTTAGCAGAGGGGTTGGAACTAGACAGTCTTTAAGGTCCCTTCCAACACAAAACATTTTATGATTTTCTGATCTTTACAAGTAGTATTATTCTAAACTCCTTTTTTCCACCATACATGTATAGGGGGGAAGGCAAAAGTGAGTTTTGCTGGCTTCCACCACTGCTTCTCCAGTCCTCTCCAGGTCTTGGCCTGCTCTTATCCTGCTCCTGGTGACTTGTCTCCTCCTTTTCCCACCTTCCCAGTCATGGCTTTCAGAGAAAGCCATGATTCGAGTTGCCATCCAAACCTTCATTCACCCCTCTGGCTCCACTCAGACCTGTTTTTTCTCTTCGATGGGAAGGATTTAGACTAAGCCTTCCAAAACCAGCTGACAAGTCACACTTCATGTTCAGAAAAGAGAAAGAACTGTTGGCACACTTAGGTGCTGGACACTTTCTCATCCTGTGAATACACTGGTGGGCCCTGGATATGTGGTGGGAAGGTGGTGAAAGGCCTTCTCTTGTGGCAGCCTTGACTGGCAGGCACAGCAAGTGGTGGGAGGGTGAGGAAGCACCCTGGTGCTTCCAGCCTCCCTGCAGAGCTTTAGCCATGTCTTGGACCATGGGACACCCACCGGCTTGGGCTCACAGCAGCTGCCACTCTTGGGGACCCTGAAAGACCCCAGCTGCAGGTCCCCAAGGGGCAGCCCTGGGTCCCTGGAGATCTGATCTCCTAAAAGGTGCCCAGGAAATTGCTTGTATGTAACAGGGTACCTTGCTGCAGTGGGGCACTTCCCTCTCTTTGCAGATCATGTTTAACACATGGAATAATTTCATCCTGTAATATCTATAATCTCCTATAATTTTCATTTTGGTTTTACTCAGTTTTGTATATTTGTGTGAGGACATTTAGGCACATAATAGATCTCTGTAGGCACTGGCAGTGCACAATATGCCAGCGCTTACTGAAACAGGTTTGAAAAGTGAATGTTACGAGTCTGAAACATCAGTTGTGAAGGAGGTAGAAGAGAAGAAAGATACATCAGTTCGGTTATTTCTTTAGACTTCTTTTTTTTTTTTTTTTTTATAATGTCAAAAAACCAGGAACTCATCCCGCTTAATTATCAGTAATTCCTCCCTCAGCTGTCTTTCTGTATGTTTGCAGATGCATCCCCTAAAGCAAAGCAAGAAGATCATTTGGACTTTAAAACCTTGTAACCTTTTGTATGAGACAGCAATGTTTAGGTGGTATTTGGGGTTGATTTTGGTGTTCAGATAATTTCATTGATACAGTTTGGAGTGTAGCCCTACAGACATTTGGATTTGACACAGCTAGAAAAGAGTACACTGTGGAAAGGCAAAGTGTACCCCCTTTCTTTTCCTCTTGCCCTTACTTTGTGCATGTCAGCACTATGCAAGAACAGCACCAAAGTGGTTACTTTTATCAGAAAACAAAAAAGGCACCTCTGATACTGAGTTCAAAGGTAACTGTTCTGCTTCATATGGATCTGTGAGCCTCTGCCAGTGCCTGGGTTTGGGCAAAGTTAGTTGGTGGCTCAGCTTCATGTAATTGAAAGTCATTCTGATTTCTGCACTGTGGTGTAATTGCTCGAAAAAACATGTTATTTGATGATTAAGATTCTGGAGTGAATTGTGTTCTTTTGGGTTCTTGCACTATTCCTCCATCAGGGACTTGGTTTCAGTGGTGTGCAGCTGCTGGAGTTGATTTACAGTGCTGCGGCTGTGGCTAGTCATAAATAAATCCTCTTATATAGTTGTTATGAACACCTGTTAGATCATCTGTCAGCAAAGCGCTGTTCACATTTATCATGGTGCGGTAGTTATTTTACCTCAATCCATTTCCGACTGACTCGGCCTCCATCACTGGATTACTATTACCACACCATAATCGCTCGTTTCCACTCCATGTTACAACTTGCAGATAAAAGATTTCACTACTTGGCCAAATTTCATAAATAAAGGAGCAGTTCAGTGCAGTAAAAGTTTATTTTTGTCATCATTTGTCACCCCATTATTCTATAAATCAAATGGAATAGCGCTATTGCTAGCTCAGGCGTTGCTGTCAGCCCTAGGCATGGAAATGGTCCGTTTCTTCTTTTTAGATGAGATGACATGTCTTTCAGACTTAACTGGCTTATGGCTTTGTTTCACCCATTTTATTTTATCAGCCCTTCAGAAAAATCCTTGGGGACCAGAGAGCCTAAAGAAGTAAAATGGAATCAGAAAACACAGTAAAACATGCTGCTTTAGCTGTGTTACGTACATTTCCCTCCCACGCAATCATTCATTTACTAACTCCTCTGCAAAAATAATGGATCTGGATATAAACAGCCCCTCAATGCATTCTCCAGCTTTACACAGACTTTATCGTTCATGTCAAACCCTGGGTATGAAAGGCTCCGGAGAGGGTGCTCCAAAGTCCTGCTAATGCTTCTGCTCCTAAATGGACTTCCAAACTGCTCAGGGCTTGAATTGTGGAGTTGTGCTTTTCTTTCAAAGATCTGTGCTGACAACTTGCATTTTGGGGCCTGAACCATCCAATAATGCTGTGCTATGCCTGACTACACAGCTTCACAACCAAAACTTCAGAGTTCAGGATGTCCCTCCATGCCTTCCCAGGCACAGGCTTCACAGAAATGTTTCTTGCTTTTTTTGGTTTTTCAACAGTTTCCTAACTCTAGCTATAAAATCTGTACTTGGGCCATGCCTTGTTTTTTTGGCTCTGTTTCTGTTACAGATGCTTGGGGTTTTCTTGATTTATTGAGAAGTTAGAAGATGGATCTCAGACTAAATTTTGAAGAAAGCAATATTCCTTGGTTTAAAAAGAGCCAGATAGGATGATGATAAAGAGATGGGGTAATAGAAAAGGGTTTATAGTTGATATTATACTTCTGAGTTGGTTCTAATTCAAGTTACATTCTTCATAGTCATTATGTAGCTCATAAATTCAATAAAGTGTTTTACTATTACTATAAAAATGACAGGAGGGGGGTTTTATGTTGTAAGTTTCGTTAGTTGCTCTTCCTGTTTTATGTTGAAGTTCTCAGGCCATTATGTCATTAAACTCCTTGGAGTCTGAAGGGCTCAGGCCCCTCTGTTCCTTATCACTGGTGCAGTGCCTGCTGTGGGGCAAATGTCTATGAAACCAATCTCTGTCCACCATCACTTTCCTTGTCAATGGTCTCTTTGGTTCCATTTTGGATTTGTTTTTTATTTGGAAGCTCAGATATCTGCCATTGTAAGGAGGGAATTGTAGTTTCAAGGTGGCTGTGGCCCCGCTTGGGATTCTGAGCTCTAGACATCAATTCTCCACTCTGGCTGAGCACCTCATGTGAAAATGGCCATTTTTTTTGCAGTGGGGCTTGGATGGCTGTGGGAAGAACCTGCTGACAAAGGGCCATGCTGCACTGTGGAAAAAAATTACTTTGGAGTGTTCACCCTCCCTTTTGCCTTCCCAAAGACATTTGCTGTGACTTTTCTCCAACCACTTTAGGTGTAAAATTAGGCACACATCTAGGTTTGAGATTCTTGTCCAGTTTGTCTGGGCGCAAATGGTTGCAAATATAGCCTTAAGCATTTGCTGTGAAGGTCTCTAAAGGCAAATCCAGGAGGGGTTTTCTGTTTTCATTGATGGGGGAGAGGAATTTTTTTCAAAGACTGTAGAATTTCTGTTATTTCTGCTTCATTAGGGGAAAGCAGCATTGAATATCTGACCCTGGAGCCTTTGCTTTCTCCAGATGTTTGCTTTGCACACAAATAATCTGCATGAAAACAGCAACTGCTAATTCAGCGGCCAAAGTGCATCAGGACCCTAATCTAAAACCTCCCAATCCATCCAGCTGTCTGGCATTTGCTATTATAGGGCACCAACAGAGAAATGAGGCTGTGGCTTTATCACTGCACCCTGGGTGACAACTTGATTTTCTGCTTTCACCGCAGGCAGCAGCAGCCCAACATGATGGGGCTGTTAATTTGTGCATTTCATGGTGTCTGTCAGGGGGCCGGGAGAGGAGGGTTTCAGGGGAAGGGAATGGAGCATGTCCCAGCCTCGGAAGCACCTGTCTGCATTGACGGCACAGAGCACTTCTTATTAGCGTGCAGGTCTCTAAATGCAGCCCCGGGATGACAGCCTGGCATTCCCAGCACCCACACAGTGTGACAGGCGCAGGCAGCCGGTCCCATTGTTTGCCCTTGATGAGCATGTCATTAATGGAAATGGAAGAAAGTGAGGGCCACATCAGTATTCAAATAGCCTCCATCCTCTCTGCCATTCAACCGCCTGGCTCAGGCGGCTGCAGATTTCCTTCTGCAGCTCCACTTACACGTTTTCACAGATTTATTCCCATTGCATACAAATCCCCTCCATGTGGCTCTGGCCCCATGCCCCCCCATTCCCCTCACATGCACAAACATGTTCTCCACCATCATCTGATCCACCAAAAATAAAGTGGGTGTTCTCTCCCCTTCCTCCCAAATTTGTGAATTGCCTAGGTACCATTACCAAATACTTGCAATTTACAGTCCAGGAAATGGAAGGTGCTATTTATTTAAACTTGAAGCATCAAAAAAGGGGTTGATATATTGTGTGTAATGTCCTTGTTTGCTCCCAAGCAGCTACTGATGCTGAGGTCTGAGTCTTTCTCTTTCTCTACAATACATTGCAATATATTTGGGTTGGAACATTTCAGCTAGTTGGTATGAAATAAGAGGATTGCAGGCAAAAGGAGAAATAAATAAAAAAATCCATATGCCTCCTTAATGACAAGATTACTGAAAACATCATTAAAGTCATGCTGTTCTCCCTCAAAACATTTTTTCAGAGTTCTGTGCTTTAATAACAGCCAGACCACGGACACCTGAAGACAAATGGCCATCTCACTGGGGTACACCATCTTAGGCTGGCCGTACCCCTTTGATCTTGCATGTGCAGAGTGATCTCTTTGAGGGCACATGATGTGTTTACCTCCTGTACTTTTATGCATGGACCACAGCAGAATGCAGGCTCATGATTAGTGCTCCTGAGCAGTCCAGCAAAACAAATAACACAATATCATACTGCTGGTATGAAGAATGTACCTTGAGCACACTGGCATCTGGCCAGATCTTAAATGTATGTTTTTGTGCTTTAGTTTTGTGTTAGTCTGTTTCTGTAATAATATAATTAGTGCTCACAGGGGAGGCTATTGACACTACCACCAGGATCAGCTTGCTCTTTGCAGTATTTCCAAATCATTCTTGTTACACATCCAGCTTGCAGGTTGGATGTGGTACCCCTTGCCTTTTGTTTGCTCTTGTCCTCTCCAACCAGTAATATAACCTCAAAAGTAAAACACTAATAAAAGCCTGGAGCCAAAAATGAATGAACATTGCTGGGTGATTTCCAAACCTTGGAACATTTTCTAGGTCTGTTTAACCCCAAGCTGGAGAAAGCGAGCCCAGAGATTTTCCATTTGTCATTTCCAAATCATTAGTTAGGTCCAAAACTATATAGCAGAAGCAGAGCTGTTTCAAAACATTTTGATAAGCAAAACCACTGCTTCCTCATACTGTCCTTCCTCACACTCCTCCCAGCATTGCTCTAGACTCAAAAATCCTCTTGGGATGTAGATAGGGTTGTTCTTGGATGTGTTAGCCCTAATAGGTGCTTTTCTTTCTCTGGTGGCTGTGGGCGCTGCCCCAGCACTCAGTTCCCTGCAGCTTCGGTCCTGGAGCGAGTGCAGTGGTGGCACCCATCTGGTTTTGGCTAAGATCTCTGGGAGCAGGATGGTGAAGTATTTGGGTTGCTGCACCCCAGCGTGATGACCTTTGTGAGAATGGATGCATTCTTTTGTCTTGGCTCCTACTGCTTCTCCTGTTCTTCTTTCTTTTGCTGACCAGTTTGGATTGCAGAATACAGGTTGGGTCTCGCCTTTCTGTACTTTGTGCAAGAGCACTCTGATTTCAGTAGGAACCTCTAGGTGTTGCTGTGATATAAATAATAATTGTCTTTGGGCATTAATTCAGAGAGGGCAGTTGAAGTTGAGTGAGACCAAGAGAAGAAACCTGTAAGTTCTCCTGTATAAAATGATTAGTAATTTCTGCTTAGTTTGATAATTCAACAAATTGCAGAAACTGCATTTTATCAGGCTGCTTTCAGCTCAAATTAAAAGAATAAAACAGAAAGACTTCTCCATTGTTTCCACTGGCAAGCACCCAAGTCTTTCTTCACCAGAAACACATGCAGAAATGGCTGTAAGGATGTGCTGAAAACTTTAAATTTAAAGCCAATAGTGGTGTTATGGCAAGTAAAGTACCCTTTTCCTGGGTCACAGCCACGAGCAGCATCCAAACAGAACTAGGGGGCAAGTAGCTCACCTAGAAAAATCAGACAATTTTCAAAACAGATACATTCAACCAAAATGTTACCATCTTGAATATTAGTGAAGGAGAATTTGGTGTGACAACTATCGTGAACATCATCTTGCACAAGGTACATGTCAGGGATAACAGAAACAAGTTCAGAAAAATACTAAATCCTATTCTGGAGGAATTGGCTACTGTTCTGCTTTTAAAACTAAGCCCTTATCATTTTAATAGTAATTTGGAAGATATGATAGATATGTATCTAATCTGGCACCAGGAGGTAGAACTTACGAATGGAGAACAGGATTCCACAGAAAAAGTTTGTGGGGTACATTTTCAGAAATAATGACTAATTGTAAGTGCATCATACATTACTGGAAACTATAGGCAGCACTGATTTTCTCAGTTCAATTTGTAGTTCTCTAAGAAGCAAATTGCTGGCCCATCTTCAGCTGGACACCACAGAAGCTAAAACAAATTAAATGGATATGTCTATATCCAGCTGTACCCAATGGTTTGCAGGTAGCAACAGTCATCTGAAAGCAAGTTTGGTCACGGGTGTCATTATCTCAAGCAGACTTTGGTCTGTGAAGTGGTCAAATACACGATTATGAGGACGTGGAGTTTCATAAATTATGAATTAAAAGTCTCTTCTTACCTACTATCTCCTTGAGGTGAGATTGTGGCTCCTGCATGTGTAACACCTTGACTTGTCAAAGAACTGTCCATTTTGTGCTTTATTGCTTAGCCTTCCCATTAGTTCAGTGGGGATCAGAAGTCCTCAATAACTTGTTTTCTTTGGGTTTGAACAAGTTAGAGGTAGATTTTATCTTTGGCAATGCAACTTAGAAATCTTGTGGTTGACACCCAAAGGACAGGTCCAGATTTGTTATCTATGGGCAGATCTGTGCACGTACTACAGTGCACCAATTTCCCAATTTCAGTATGTGGATTTTTAACTTATCAGGCTTGAATACTTTATTCTTCAGGGAAGACCTGGTTTTTCCTGTGTAAACAGCTTTGTGATACACGGGTTCTTCTTAGGACACAGACAAGATGATTTCCAGTCCTTTTTTTTTTTTTTTTTCTGTGAATGTGTAAGGAACATTTCAAATCTAGTTGGTCTTTCATCCACGTACTCCTTGATTAACTTTATATACTTTGACTATATCACTAGGGAACAAAAATCAGTTTATTCAGTTGCTTTCTGCTTTGCTCTTTTCTGTGCTCTCATCTCCTGGCCAAGTGTCTGCCTTTCTTTTTCTTTGGTCTGTGAAGTGGTCAAACACACAATTATGAAGATGTGGAGTTGCATAAATTATGAATTAAGATTACCTACTTTCCCATACTCAGATTATTGCTACTAAGTAATACACATCACAGTGACTGTTTTTTATACCTCCAAGTAGCAAAATATCTGCCTGTTTGGCTTGTCAGAAATATAAACGTCTCAGGAGGTGTAAAATCTTTCTACTGAACAATTAAAAAGTAGCAAAACACTGTCTCTACTGCTTATTTTCTTTATTCACCTATTTACTCTTGTTGCATTCCATTGTGTCTCTCTTGACAACATATCTGAGCTGTCTTTCTTTCTCAGGGCCCTATTATCAAAGCAGCTCTTCATAGCTTGGCGCCCATTTTGATTGCTTCATCTTTTCTGTGCATTTTTCCATTCAAGATGTTGCCGTTTATTTACCAAACACTGCATTTGATATGTCTGAAGGCAAAAACAAGTAAAAATCTGTTCTTTTTTTAAAGAATCAGGCAGATTACTTTGTTTTTGTTGCCTTTTACAAAGTACTTCTTTTAACCATGAAGAAATTTTCAGGCTGAATTTCTAGTGACCCTCAAAAGTTGCTGGTTTTTAATAGAGTATTTTCCTCAAGGGCTTCATCTTTGCCTTCAATTCCATAATATTTGGAGCACATTCATCCACCTTCTCTTAAGTTTTTTCCTTCTGGAATTCTAATGGCTGTAAGCAGAGTTTTCTAGGAAGTCTCACTTCACTGCTCCACTTCTGAAGGCAATTCCTTGGACAAACTTGCCGAACACAAAGAAAAGGAAAATATTAAAACTATTGCCAGTGCAATGTTTCCAGCATCCTCACAGGATGGCTTCTTCCCATCATCTGAAAATAAAAATGACAGTGAACAGTGGTGAGACTGGTGTGCTGCAATATCTGCATTCACCTTTTAAGGGGATGGTATAGTTACATTAATTGAAAATTTGTCCTTTCTTTTCTCTTCACGTGCTTTGAAGTGGAAGTTGCTGAAAAGTGAAAGTTGCTTCCCCTTGGGTGCTTCATTTCAGCTGCAATTACTTAATGGGTTTATGTAGAGAGTTGACACCCCGTTCCCACAAAGCAACTCTGTCACTCCCCTCCTCATCTGGCAGGTGATAAAAAATATAACCAAAGGCTCATGGGTTGAAATAAGGACAACATGGGCAAAACTTGTTTGATGGGGAAATTAATTTGTTGCTAACCAAATTAGAGTAGGATAATGACACAATAAAAAAATAAAACTAAATCTTAAAAACCTTCCCCAATCCCTCCCTTCTTCTTGGGTTCATCTTAATTCCCTTTTTCCTCTTCCTCCTTCCCAGGAGCAGTGTAGGGGAATGAGAAATGAGGGCTGCAGTGAGTTCAACACACTTTGCCACTTCTTTCTCTTCATGCTTTTTCCTTGCTCCAGTGTTGAATCACTCCCATGGGAGATGTTCCTTCATGTACTTCTCCAGAGTGGGTCCTTCCCATGTTCTGCAGTTCTTCATGAACTGCTCCAGTGTGGATCAATTCAGTGGGGTACAGTTCTTCAGGAATAGTCTGCTCCAGCATGGATGCCCAGGGATCTCAAGTTCTGCCAGCAAGCCTGCTCCAGCATGGGCTTCCAATGGGGTCACAGTTTCCTTTGGAAACATTGACCTGACTCAGAAGATTACCAGAGGTCTTCCATGGGCTGGAGGTGGATCTCTGCTCCACCATGGCCCTCCCTGGGCTGCAGGGGTTAGAGCTGCCTTGCCATGATCTGCACCAGGGGAAATCTCAACTTTGGTGCTTGGATAGTCTCCTCTTTCTCCACTGACTTGGTGTCTGCAGAGTGGGTCCTCTCACATAATCTCACTCCTCTCTGGGGCTGCAGTTGCTCTTGGGCAGTTTTTTTCCCACTTCTTGAATCCGTTATCCCAGAGGTGCTGCCACCATTGCTGATGGGCTCGGCCTTGCACAGTGACAGGTCCGTCCTAGAGCCACTGGCTATTTTGGACTGGGGGAAGCCTCTGGCAGTTCCTCACAGAAGCCACACCAGTAACCCTGTGCTACCAAAAGCTTGCCACACAAACTCAATAAAGTTTGGCTGAAAAGCTCTTGCTTTTTCTCCTGCACCTGCCCACCCACCCAAAATTCATATGTTTTCTTTACATTTTCAAAAAAATTAATTTATGCTAGTACACGTACGGAAGAGGCAAAGTGACTGAGGTGATGTCATTATGGCACAGTATCCAAACATGGCAAAGAAATTGCAGCTTTAGGAACAATGACAAAATTAGAAAACTTTTCAAAGTGGTCACCAGACAAATCAGAAGAAAAATAGTTAGTTAGAGTGTGTTATTTAGATTTTTGTGACATATATACAGGTTTCTGTGTTTCCCATATGAAAACATATTTCTCACAGCCCTAGGTGTGAGAAAGGATGGTGTCTCCATTTGTATTTACAGTCAAGATGAGAAGTATGACTTTGACATATTTGGATGTATGTGTATGTATTTTAGGCTTTTTAAAGTGCTTTTATGGAATTTTAAACAAAAATTATCATGCCTTATACATGTTGTACTGCCTCTTTTTACATTATACCTCTCTTGTGTCATCTTATGAGCAGAAGGGATTTTGTCTTGAGTTGTGTGTAAATGTACAGCTAGGGATAGGCATGGCAACAGAAGGCAAAACAGCAGGTTCCATGAGAAGGTGGAGGTCGACTTTTTTTTTGTATACATATATCTCTTGTCAAACTCAGGCAGGTGCCTTGCTGTTTACTCCTTGAGAATTAAACCAGAAGAAATTATAGATTTGTCAACACAATGTTGTCATGAGGAAGACTTCTGGAAACCCACCAGCAGAGATTGCTCTTGTTTTGCTGCAGGTCATTTGGTATGATTTTCTTTGTCATATCTTTGATATTTTAAATGTTTTGAGAATAAGTGAGCCTCAATCTTGGCCTGTTTCTTCTGGATTTTTGCATTATTTAAATACTAAACGCATATGTAAACATTTCCTTTTTTAAAAGAAAAGTCTTCATTTGAATGAAAGCTAAGTGTGATTTATTTCAAATAATACATGGAATTTTGCCCTCCTCTTTATATTGGTTTTGTTTCACTGACTGTAGTCCTGTATTCTTATTTTATACAGGACTGTAGTCCTGTGTCCTGATGTACCCTGATATTTGTTTTTAATGAGATGCACTTCTGTTCTTTCACTGCTTACTAGCACTTTAATTTGAGAAGTTGTTTTTGCTAGCCCTGCAAATATCCAATGTTCTTTCCAAAGTCAAGTCCATTTCCTGCAATAACCTTGCTTTGACCTATTATCAGTTATATCACAAATTATTCAGTCTCTAATTGGTTCATCTTTTAACTACAAATTCACATGACTTAGCTTTATTACATAGCTCTGTGACAATCTTATGTGGATTAAAGGAGTCTTACATTTTTAAGGAACTTTCTCTAGCTGCTTGTACTTCCCTTCCTTTTACTGCTAGGATATATTGTTATAGTTGTTAATATTAGTTTTTTATACTGTTGTCATTCCTAAAGATCTTCATTGAGTTTTAGGCATTATGTGCAACTTTTTTCAAAACCTAAGGAGATTATGGCATGTAAAGCATGAGTATAGCAGTAAGGAAAAATCTTCCCTTCTCCAGTTACTGCACTCCGTTTTCTCAGGAAATCTGAAGATGCTGTAGCTTCTTACTCCTTTTAGTCAGATGTTAAACAAAGGGGTGAAGTTTTATTGGATCTACCAAAAATGGAGTTTTATACTGTAGCAAGTAAGTCACATGCAACGTGCACATGGGTAGTAAAAAGATGTTCCCCCTCTGACCACTTGCTCTTTTAGCATAAGACAAAGACGCAGCACCTGTGTAAACTATGAAATGGACATCTAAACTAGACCAAAACCCTACAGAGGAAGAATTTCAAGACAGGTCAGTAGTCAAACATATCTATTTGCACTAAACATGCATTGGGGCTTGACAGCTAGAAAGACCTTGCCTCTCTCTGGCAGTCTCTATAGAGAATTGTTGTTTTTTTTTTAAATAAGTAAAACGAGGAGTTGTTATATTTTTCCATACAAAACATTATATTATCTGCCATACTAATGTTTTGCCTGTGGGTAAGATTCTTAGCCTTTATTCAGATGCATGGCTAGGTCTCTAGCGGCTGCTCAGGATGCACCACAAAAAGGGAGAAAGAGTCTTATCCTTGATGCAGCCACCACCTAAAACAATGCTTGAAGGAGAATAGCTATTCAGCCAGCCCAAGCATCCATTCATATTGCATAGGGCTTGTTGTTCTACAGTCTCTCATCTCTCCATTAATTAATGGTGAAAATGCATATAACTAGGAAAACAGCAAACATAAGCAGGGAATTAATTTATTTTTCATAAATAGAGATTGCCTCATCAGTAGAAAAGCAAAGACTTGAAGTGTCTCTTCATGTTCCAATTTTTGTTCTGAAGCTGCCTGTTCCATTGCTTTCTCATCTCTTCTATTTAAACCAAACAACAATCAATTGATTATGACATTAAAAAAATATTGTGGCTGAGGAAGAAAGTACTTTTGAGAGAGATTCAGGTTCAGCAGCTGGAAATGAGGGGGAAAAATTGGGACTACACCAGTCTAATTGGTTTTGTTATAGAACAAAATTAGCTGAAGCCAAAGAGCAGTAAAATGCACTCACCTTTATTGTAAGCATTTGAAGCTGTTCTAAATGGAATGGGAGAAAAAAATCTGCTCTTTGCTCATGGCACATGGCATATATTAGAAAATAAAAATAATTAGTTGTAGAAACAACAATTGAATTGTGCAAAGTGTTTTGCTGGATTCCAGGAATGGTGGCTTTAATGAGGCCCTACACTTAACAAATGCTAAAGCTGTTCTCTAATGAGATTTAATAGGATATTTTCACTTTCTTTCAGCTCTTTGTCCTCAAACACATAGGTACCCCAGAGTGTGCACATGTTATTTAAGCAAGTTTTACACGATTCATCTCCTCTACCTGATGAATATGCTGCTAAACATACAACAGCTTCCTATCAGATCCTCACACAAGAAGTCAGTGGCCTTCAAATCAAATCTGAGCCCTATTTGCTTCTTCTGCTCTGCATTACAAAAAAGGATTTTAATTAGCCACAGAGGCACAAGAGACACAATTCCCATCTCCCATGAAGTGCAGCAGGAATCCTAATTTCATAGCTACACCGAAGAGTAATTAACTTCTGGGAAACAATATTTAACAAGCCACTGCTGACTGAAGTTAGGAATATGATCTGTCACCATGCAGGACCTATATGATGGGCTTTATCCTTTGGGTTGTGAAGATGTTGGTTTGAATTCAAAGATGTGTCCCTTGAAAAGGAGAGAGCAAATACAACTGTGCCAGAGTGTGGTCTCTGTTGGAGATGCATTGAATCTTCAGGATTACTCTACTTTGCTCCTCTTGAGGGACAGTAGGGCAAACTGGACTCATAAATGGGCCATCACCTCAACAGGTACCAAAAATGTGAACTCTACCATTAGAGTAAGTGCTGTCATAACCCTCCTAGTACCAGTTTTGGGTCCTAATGCTTCAGGCTTCCTTGATCGGGTATAGGTAAGCAAAAATGCACAAAAAGTAATCTCTGTTACTCTTTCATCCACTTAGAAAGCATAATGGATAATTTTTCTAACACCTGAAAGCAGAGTATGGGAAGAGGGATGTTGATGTTGACATGGCATTATTCTTTCTTTTTTTCCTGCTAACAATGTCATTGGTTGGTTTTGTTCTTTCTAAAACAAGAGATGAAGATAAAATGACAGGAAAATACTTTCATGGTCTGATATCCTGTCAGTTTCTGGAACAGTCTGGCCTGAGCTGAAATCCAGGGAGATGTAAACACCTTTTTAAAAGATACTTTCAAAAAGTGCATATGGGTGTGTGGGTGGGTGTGGGGGTCTGTATGTGTTTGTAGTAGCTTGAGGGGTTCTGTGGTAAATTTTTAGATGCTTTGCTTTTCCAGCACCATTACTATCTTTTCTGTTTGGGGAAGAGAAAAAAAATTTCCTTCCAGCTGTCTTCTACCTCTTCCTAACATTGATGGAGTATTTCTGCTTGTCAGCACATCAGAACACAAACGAAGCAGAATGGAAGGTACACGATTTACACTTTAAAATTTTTTCAGTGTTGAAACTGCAGGCAAGGACTGAAATGCTCTGTGGGTTGAATGGAGAGTTCCAGAGTGTCTAAAGAGTTTCCAGACTTCCAGCAGGAAACTGCTGGTGTTCTCTGCTGCTTCCAGTCCTACAGCTGAATAAAAGGTGTGGTGGCCTCTTCCAAACTATTTAAGGCACCATTTCAGTTTCCAGTGGAGCAATTGCCCACTCTGTAAGAAACAGTTATCACACTGCGTAGCAGTTTAGACAAGACACAGAAAGGAAATGAAGACAGGGTGATGGAGCAATATGTGGCCTCCTTTAGCTCAGAGCAGAGGTCCTTTAAGTGTGCTTATGTTGTTGCAGTCCACTGTGCTTGTGAATACAAATAGGAACCTGATTTTGAAGGATGAAAAGATTTTGAACGGAAGGAACTTTTAGACTGGATAGGGCAAGGCAACCAGCCCTTTGGAAGTAGATTTTTGAGCTGCCTGTTCTTTGACTCATTTAAAAATGGTGTACAAACATCTCAACCACAACTCATTATGGAAAGTATTATGTAAGTGATGTATCAGAATAATAGACTAAACAAGCATACAAACATCCAGACAGAGTTCTACATTCACTTAACTTTGGCTGTCAGGAGAACCTATATAAAAATTGTAAATGTAACTGTTTGTTCCTTAATAGGTAATAGATGCAAAACAGAAAGTACGTTCTCTTATTTTAGAGTCTTTCTGTAAAACAGCTGCATACTTTAATATACTGCCTAATGAAAAGTCTTCTGGGTTCTGGTACAGACAAGGTGTCACTCACAGCAATGATGCCAAAAAAATGAAAATAAGAATTGTTTCACAACTGAATATCCAGAAAAATAATATACCTGCAATTCTGAGAGCAAATATTCTTTGTTAGAATACTGTTGCTATTTTGAAGGCAAGGGGGAATTAATATCTGAGGGGCAAAACTGTATTTCTTCTCTTGTCCATCTGATCTAAATCCAGATCACCTGGTCAAATATCAGTCAGGGTGATACATATCTTGTCGACTTATTTGCCTAGAATCAGAGATAATTGCACTCTTACATTGATTGTTGAATCCAAAAATGAAATCTGAAATCTCTGTTACTCAAAGCTAAATAAATACTTACTGTTTTGCAGCCATCACCTATGATATGAACAGGTTAAGAACTGAGATTGGAGTTTAAATATATATATAACAGTGTCAGAAATACAACAGTTTGAATGGATGCATATTTTTATTGTCAGAAGGCAACTGGAAAGAAACACAGCAAATAATGAAAGACCCAACAAGATAAACAGCCAAAACGTGTTGTTTATTATGACATCAATACTCAAGTCTAGTAACAAGATCTGGAAATGAAATTATGTTTTCTTTCATTGGAGAATTGGAATAACAATGAGAAGACTATAGTACCATATTGTTTGTCTCTCCTGAGTGACATGCACATTGTTTGGTATATGCAAGTAAAATAAAGCAAATCTTAGGCAGACCCAAATACTCTAATACTCTAAAACCATTATGTTTATCATAAATGTCATATTTGTAAAAGACAAGTACAAGTCTAAAGAAGATTTTGTACATAGAGAATAAATTTATAGCTTAGTAATTATCCTTTGCAGAAGAAAAACTTAATTTTATACGAAAGAATTTAAGGCTTCTATTTGTTGTCTCACTAAAACACTAAAATGTTGAGAACATAAAACATTACACTTCCTATCTGCTAATGTGCTAAGTTTTGTGATGAGGACAGTATATATGTTTTATGATATGGAGTTAGGGTCCACATGAAAACTTTGAGATTTACATTTTTATCCTGCATTGACCTTTTGGCTTCACTCCCTAATTAAGCAAGGCATGGTAAAGAAAGAGATTATTATGAGGTGGCTGGGTCCCCAGGGTGTTATGAGGTACCACACACAGTTAAGCTATCTCAAGACAACCATGTTCTCTAGAGTTACTTTATTGCTATTATAAAAAATCTTTATTATGGGGAAAAATATGTATTTTTATGCTAGAAGAAGATGAAGATGACAGTTTAGGATGTTGAACGGTAGTTTCAGCTGAGCTTTGTGCCCACAGAGACTGTAAAACATCAAAGACTGGGCAGCTTTTGATTGGCTCCTTTGGATCCTAAAGGGGTAGATTAATCTTTGTAAAATTCATAGTTGGAACATTGTACCATTAACTGGCACTTTCCAGTTATCAAGATACTTTATGAAACTGAAAAAGTCCTATTACACTTTCTAAAAAGGCAACTTCAGGGGTGTGGCTCTCATGAAATCATTTAATCTCTGGAGTATTAGGTACTTTCCTCTCTTCCCTGTGCTTGATTAAGCCACAGGATGTAGGCCTTCATCTGATAACCTATTTTAGTTTCTTCACTGTTAATCTCACCCTATATAAACATGCAATCATATAACCTGAGCTTCCTCAATGTCCTCTTTTTTCCTGTCAGGACTGAGAGCATATTTAAGCCCTTGTGGGATCTGGCCTTACTCCTCATTTTTTGATTCACGCCTCTGGTTTTAATCATGATGTCTTCTTTTTAACCTCTGCTACAAATATATAGTGCACACATGAGCTTGTATCTTCTTTGCATCTGAGGAGAGAAAATATATAATGTTCTTGTTGCCTTTAAGCCTTCTGCAGTACGCCTCACATTAAAACGTGTGCAGTACCCTCTGCACTGTGGGTGGGATATCAGAACTACCAGTGGGTATCAGAAAATATGCACGTATTTACAGAATTTTAAAGGTAGTCCTAGTTTAAAGAGCTATTCCAGGAATACAGTGATTACTAAGAAACTTGGGCTCATGAAATGCTCTTTGTAGTAAAACAGTGTACATGCCCCATGGATCAAAGAAAGATACAGAACAGACATATGTCTTAAAGACTAGATATGGCCTGCTTGACAACACATTGATTTATGCCCACCACTGTTCTGAGGCTGGCTTAGAGATATTTGATTTACAGTGGATAGATTGCCTCCTGCTAAATAAAGTCCTGTGTCATTGTTCATAAACCTGAACTGCATATAGCAATCTCAGTGCTTTGTTAAAATACCACAGTGAAGTTCATAGTGCCTTATTAAGCTCTGTAGTTCAAAGATTAATTGTTGAAAGGATAAAAACCTTTGTGCAAACATCTAACAAGCTTCTTAAGTCGATGACAATTAGCCCTGTGAAGTACTCAAGAGCTGTCTGTCAAGAAGCTCAAACAAAAGTGACACGACTTGGTCAAAAAGAGCACCAGTTGCTCCCATCCCCATGCCTGGTGGGACACTAAATTAACCCTCAGGGACAGTGCTTGGCCATCCCCCACATAACAACTCTGCTTGCCAAAGTCAGACATGTTGCTGACAGATGAAAGGGGTCCTAAGGAAGAAAAACCACCTATAAAAGAAAACCAGTAAAGACTCTAATCAGCACTCTAATTTTTCAGACAATCCAGGATGCTGGTGACACTTTTCGGGTGAGCCCAGGTGTTATGAGAGATGATGCTGTTGCAGTAGGTGGCACTCTTCCCCTCCTCCAGCCACAACAGTCCCACCAGACACTGGGAAGTGCCATCTTTGGGATGAGACATAAAACTGAGGCCTTGACCAGTTGCAGTTATTAAAGGTCCCATTGCACTTTCCACAAGATTAACTGTGTTAACCTCAGTGTCCTGGCTGATTGCATTCTGTCTTCCTAAATTCCCCCTGTAGTTTCAACTGGACAAGTTAATCTGCACTTCCTGTTTCAGATACCTGTGGAACTGTTGCTGAGCTGGGACAGGCAGCTGCTGTGCTTCATCCTGTGCCATGCTCCAGTGGCAGCCAGTGCAGGGTCCCTGAACGTTCCTCGGCCATGCTCCTTTCCTGAGGAGGGCGCAGGAACAGGCCAGAGTTGTGACCTTCATTTTCAGCAAAATGCTGTGACATCCTGGAGAGGGAATGCACTCCTCAGATCAGATCAATCATCGCAGCACCAGCAATTGGCAATAGCAGCTACTTGGTCGGACATCCTGCTGAGTTCCATCTCTTCAAGGCACAATGCCTCATGGACCATCCCCTGGCACAGGGAGTTGTGGCTGTCCATCCCACTCCAGGCCTCTTGCTTGGCCAGACCCATTCCTAGGTTTTTAACTCTGGACTGAAGAGGCAGAATAGGAGCATGCTGCAATTTTGACGTGGTTCTAGATTAAACCTACTAGGCTCTATTTCCAAAATTATTCTTGTGCAAGTGGCCCTTTGCAAAAGAGACCGGAATGAAACTCCATGTGAACTAAGCAGTCCTCTTACAGTGAGAAATCTGCAGCAAGGTCACCTGCTGTGACAAATCACCATAGCTCATGTAAGGCTTTCACTTTTCTCAGAGTTTTGAGGTTTGGTAGCTAGACTCAAGGTTGGGCAAATTGCATTCCTTCTGTGTTTAATTCTTCCTGATGTTTCAGTTGGATACTTCCTTTGTCACTTCATATCCCAAACTATTGTGTTTTATTGCTGGAAAATGTGTGTTTCATTTCAATTATTTGGGATTGCGCACGTATGCCATTGAGTATAAAGCAAGGACATTATGTAAAGGTAAGGAGTGATTATTTTTCTGCTTATTTAGAGAAAATAAAAGTTACTATTAAAATCTTCTTAACTAGATATTAATATTTTAACTCCATGGGAAGACTGAAATATAGTATGGATATAAGCTGGTTGGGTAATAGGGTATTTAAAATAAGCCAGGGGTCAAGACAGGAAACATAATTATCATGGAATAAGGAGAAGTTTCTGAAAAATAAACCACAATTGGTTGTCTGTTCTCTACTTTATGACATTTCCACTGAAAATTGTAATTCCTTTTTTCTATGTTCTATTCCCCTCATACAGAGGGTCCCCTTGGGAAGTGAGGCCCAAGAGCCCTTTCTAGGATGGGACAGGATATTACAGCTTGGTTTGTGCACCAGCATCCTTAATATTTCCTTCCTTTCAGAAGCAAATAGAGCGTACCCTTATCTGAATGCTAATTTCCTAGTTAAAACCCTCCCTTGCTGACAAGGGACTGAAAGAGTTTTAAATCACAGATGTAGAGTATCAAATGCAATAATGCTCTTGCAATAGTGCATTGAAGCCTCAATTAATTAACCCTTGGGCTAAGTAGGCAGGTACATGGTGGTGGCCACAGGCGGTGGATGGATGAGATTTAAATGGGCATCTCATTTCCTCAGCACGGAACATGCCGTTTGGTTCAGAAAGGAGTCATTTTACACACTCGCCTCATTTACGCTCAGCTTTAATCCCTTTAATTCCACCTGAGATCCAAGCAAGAATGGGAAAAGAGAGAGAGGTGCAAAAGGCTACAGAGCTGGGCTTTGTTTACATATGTTTCCCCAGGGGCACCCCCCCAGCAGAGCCAAGGCTTCTGGCCTTTTCATTCGGCTGTGGGGATCCAAAGCAGTTGTCATATGGAAATGGTTAAAGAGAGATTACAGGGAGCTCTTCACCGCAATCCATCCTGTTTAGAACCTGAAAAGTAAGGGGTAGGGAGAGGAGGCTGAGAAAAGGGGCTGGATTTTACCCCGTGGCTGCTGAGATGGAGCAGGGACTCAGTGCTGGAGGGTCAATTTGCAGAGCCTGTGGTGGCCTGGCCCTCGTAGGATGACAGCTGCCACTTCCCCCTCAACCGCCCATATGGGTGCACGTCCACGAACGAGGCAAATCATGCTCCGTGGGTGATGGAAATCTCTGCCAGCCCTCTGCATGGCTTTTGCATGAACACCAAATGTGAAAGCTTCCCTACCCAGAAAGGGAGCCCAATTTTGCCACATATCACAGACTAATGCTGTAAAAATAAAAGGATTCCCCAATTATTTCTTTGAACCACTTGGAGGTTTTGGATCAGGCTGCGTTTTGCTCCTCTATTTTGCTTGCTTTCTGGGGTCCTCCTAACACAGGGATATGCTAGCAGGACCTTGTGCCAAAATTTTAAGCAAATGTCAGAGAATATTTATGGATAATGAATTTTGAATTTATTATAGTTATTGCACAGAGAATCTGATATGTCAGCACAGTGCTCCTTCAATCAAAGATATGCAGACACGTGCGTGACCTATGCAACTGATTAACCCAGGCAGAATTTAAAATATCAGATATTTGCAACAAATTTCACCTGAATAAGTCTCAAAATTGTTCACGGAAATTATTCAGTGAATGCTTGAAAATAATGAACCTATTTTAAAAACTCAGAATCTCTTCCTCACCAGCTACTTAAAATGAAAAGCAAAATGTATTGTACCATTTTTTACAGTTACATTAGGTGCCTGGCTATGCTAAAACAGCCATAGTGCTATTATCTGAAGGTGTACAAAGAAGGTTTGAGAGAGGGTCCTGTTTTTAAGGAGCTGTTTGTATTAAATGCTCTCCATCAGTGTGTGCTTGCTCCCACTGTGCATAGCAGTGCTGTGGAGGATAAAGCTGGACTACTCCTGGTGGGACTGTATCGATGGCACGTGCTTGTTTCTCCACACCTTATTCTGTGCCAGCTCCATTTATGCACATCCAGAAGCCTCTGCAGATAAACCCAGCAGTGGGTGATACAAAATAGACACCCCACACCCCCCTTTCCCCTCTGCCTGCACTTGTGGCTGCTGAGGGCAGACAGCTTCATCACACCTATGTGCTGCTGCCTTTTTGGGCAATGTGCGGAGAGATGTCAGCGGGTCTGGAGCTGTGGGATGATGCACCACTGTGGGTATGATGCACTGGGCTGGGATGATGCCATCCCAGAGCCACGGCCCGCCCTGTCCCACCTGCCATCCCCACTGGGCCGCAGGACTCTTCATCTTATTTCCCTCCACACGATTTACCATCTGTGAGCTTGTCTTTAACCTAATAAAAATCATCTCGCTTTTGACTAACAAGAAAAGGAAACAGTGCTCATTGTGGGGTTTGGGGAAAATGGCTTCACTAATCTGCAGGATGAGAATGGAGTGATTTATAGGCGGATTTAACTGTGGGCCATGATTAGGGGGCCGGTAGTAAGTGCATTAGATGTCTAAGTGTGGCAATAGAGTAAATAGGCGTTTTATTTATCGCAGTGCCAGGGGCCTCTTAGCGGAAGAGCGCTTCTCCAAATTGAAATATAGCAGAGTTTACACTCCTGATTAGGGCTTCAAGCGCAGAGCCCAAGGCTATCAGCGAGCAGAAACAACGCTCGCTGACACCTAATTGTCACTGGATTAATGTGCAAACAGGGACAGCAAACAGCAACAACAAATAACCCGGTGTCAGAGCTGCTGGTGGCAGTGTCCACTAAGTGACTGGGGGCCAAATTGAAGTTTATATCTCAGAATCCGCTGAGATCAATGCATCAGCTGGGTAGACAGGGCTGGAAATATTTTGCTGTTATATGTATTTACATATGGTACAGGTGTGGAGCTAGACATAAAAAAAAATTTGTTTTCATGCCAGATGTGAACCATGTGTGTTGTACTGCCAGGTACCAGCAGAGGCTCCCCCTCCAGAAATCCATATCTCCCTCTGAGTGCTCCCACACTTAACAAAATTAATTCCTTATAAAAATGTCCAATGTGTATGTATGATTGTGCCTGTAATAAAAGAAGTAGGGCTTGTAAGGAAAGGTAATGTACTATATTAGACCAGCTGATACAGCATGAGGAAAGACAGACAAGTTTCTGAGCTAAAAAAGCCTTCCTTATGCAGTAAAAAGCAAAATCCATATCTGTGAATTCATATGCCTCAGAACAGGCAACTGTTTCCTTCTTTGAATTATTAAGGGGGTATGTATCAATATTATTCTATGGATTCACAAATATGCCCATTTTTATCATGTATATCATGTGAAGCTACATACCATATGCCTGTAAGCTAAGTATAGGCAATATTGTTCAATTTATTTCCTTTATGCTTCATAGCCATTCAGGTAATTTATGTGAATAAGGTCTTTTGCTCTACGATCTTGTGACTTTCACTGGCATCTCCATATAAAATTTTATAACCCTGTTTGTGAATCAAATCATTCCCACAACTACTGATTCAATCTGGGTTGCCACCTGTCCAGCTTTGGACAGGAGGAAGCAGTTTAGGCATTTGAGCTCTGGATTTTCCACTTCTGAATCTGGCTTGGCTTGCTCTTGTGTATATCGACACAAGATCTCACTCCTGTGTAAGACAGACAAAATACTGCCCTGTTCTGTTCATTTACAGCAGCCACCTCTTTTTAAATTGAGAAATTAGTATAATTTCCTTGGAATAAACAAAAGTGATGAAAAAATGAGCCTGAAAACAAATGCAAGAATAGGTTAGCAGCCACGGAGTTCATGCATTCATTTTTTCCCATAATTAGCTATTGAGAAGGAAAAGTCACAAATATATGATTTATATCACTAAATGTATTTCTAAAGTTCTTAAGTTTTATTGAGCATGAAAGTTGGTCTTTCCCTGTGTTAAGAACTGAAGAAGCTATAGAGCTAGCTAGTGGCTCAATGGTGCAAAGTCTTATGATTTAATCTTGACATTTGCAATTTTTTGCTGTAAAATATTACTTTCTTTATTTCAGGACTTTAGAGTAAAACCTCATAATTTCCTTTAAGCTCCATTTGATTGTCAATTGCACAACTCTCTCCAAATCTTAAAGCTTATGATTTTCATACACATAAGATTTATTTCTTCTGTACCACAATAGAATGTTCTTTGGTGCAAATTCCCCTTATTTCTCTTGCATCATGATCTTTCCCTGCTTGTAGCTAGGATTTTTTTGTGTGCAGGTGACAGACCTTGGGTTTGTAAGCTTTGAACTTTCTGTAGATTCATTTAGAAAGGTTTCAAATATCCATATCTGGGATTGAACCAGCTGCATATCTGATCTACTCTGCTTAATGACTTCCAGGAAGTGGAGGCCTTGCTATTGATGTATTTGGAGAAGAAATAGGATCAATTTTCAATATTGAAACCAGTCCAATAGCAATTTACACACAGGTTATTTCAGATATTCAAAGCTGCACAAGGCTAGGGAGAGAAGGTTTATCCTGGAAAATTGCAAACATTTATGGTTTTCTCTTAGGTCATTTAGAGTCAGAAAATCATAAAACTGAGTTTGCAACAGGGAAGTCCCAAGTTCATTTTGCTAACAATATGCTTGATGAATTCAATGTATTTTTAATCCAAGTGTAAAACTCTAAGGACATCCAAGGTGCTGACTAGAGCATGGAAATCTAAATTAATGCTCTGCCAGAATGACAGTACTTAAACAACCAAAATATCACCCACAGGCATTAGGTTTTCTGAGAAGTTCATAATCTATATATTGTTATTGTAAAGATTGTGATTTCATGCTGAAAATAATTCACAAATCATAATTAACATCACTCCCAATAGGTGACCAAAGGCTTTAAATACACATTTTACATTTTGCTGTTTCAAAAAGCTATACAACCCTGTAATACATAATTACTACATATACACATCATGTATATTGGGCAATACTGTTCAATATATCAGCAAAGACTTAAAAATCAAAGGATAGTTTTTCATAACTGTACATAATATTGATACTTTATATTTTAATTACCTAAAATCTACCAGTTAATATCTTTTAACCATATAGATTCACATATGTCTGTTGGTAGCCAATGAACTATTTTTAACAGATTTGAACTGGAGGATGTTCGTTTTTACAGACGGTTGTAAAATGGATCCTGTTTCCCTACTTGGGCAAAATGCCCAGAGGAGATGGCAGGAATTTTGCCTGAACAAGGACTGCACAATTAGCAGGAAAACATGTCAGTCAGAGTGTTTTGCACCAAGGAATTCTGAACAGCGCTGCCCAAAAGAAAATACCTGTGCCTTCCCCACAAACAGGAATGGGCCACTAGGTAAGAGAATTTAGAGCCCTTTCTGCAAGAAGAGAGCAGGGGGGGAAAAAAAAAAAAAAAAAAAGAAAAGAAAAGGATGGGTTGGTTTGTAGCACTAACAAGCAAAATCCAATTGTGAGGACCTCACTGCGTCGTCCTGTCTGCTGGTGCTGCCCGCTGCCAGGCTCCGCAAAGGCGCTGGGCTGCTGGCCAGCACAGCCAACTGCAGGACTGGGGCCTGAATCCATTCCTCACTAGCAGAGCTGTCTGCAGAATTAAAGCTTTCAGCCACAATTTTCAAGTTGATAACACATGGACACAGCAATCCCGCCCACGTGATAGCAATTGCAGCACTCAAACAGTTGATTGTAGGCTCCTCTGGGCAAAGAGTTTTGGTTTTATTTATATATAAATCATCCAGTGCATCTATCCTGCTGTATAGATGATAATAGTAAAGAGATGCTCTGGTTTCCAGTACAGATGCAGCAAGGAAAACACTGGGAAGTTTCAGGAGGAATGAGAAAAAAGTGAGGAGACAATAAATTGCATTTAGTTCACTGAACTGTTGAGGAAGGAAAAACAATTAAACCCTGGCTTTAACAAACCCTTATTGAGACACTGATTGCTCTGTAACAGAAATAGTTGTGCCACGCTGACATTTGTTCATTAACTAGTCATGAATTTGTGTCACACATCAAATACTAGTAATGAAACAATATTAAAATGATGGTTTGCTTTTTAGCCCAAATACATGGTGGGTATTAACACGCCTGCACAAACATTTTTAACATCACATTAAAATATGTGTTTGGACAAATATGAGTTGAGGGTTGGTTTAAATTATTACAGGCTTCAAGAAAATCTCATTTGAACAAAAAGAGGTACTGGTGTGTAAAAAGCACAAGAAAAAAACAGCCTTTCAAGTACTGTAGGGCTGCCAAATTACTCTGCCAAAACACCCATTACAGAAAGGTGGGCTGAAGCAGGAACACAGTCTTGGCTCTATTGGATATTTTCACACAACAAAGTGTCATGGTGTAAATTAAAGTCTGGGCATGGAAGACCTAAATTACAGAACTTAATTTCAGTGAATAAGCCTTTTTTATTAATCTTTGTTTTTCTTACCACTCTGTTCTGTGAGCACCAGACTGCCTTCTATAACTATTGCAACTATTTGCAACTGTTCTATTTTGTAATAAAAGCTGTGGTTAGAAGGGTTAATAATTGTGAGCTAACAAAGCAGAGTTTACCAGTGAGTTTGAACACCCTGAAAGAAATATGAGTAATCTATCTAATCAATTACTGGATCCTGTAAAGTGCCTTCATATTTTCGGTTTCTTCAGCATGATGGGATCAGCCAATCATTTCCCTCAGCAAGGGAAAGTCCAGCTCCCATCCTGTTTCCTCCCCTCCTCTGCCCCTGCTCCCGGTCGGGCACTTCTGGTGCATGTCATGCACACTGACCCTCCCCAGGCTCCTCGGAGAACTGATTCAGCGTGCCAACCTGGCAGAAAACAAATGCAGCTAAAAGGGGGTGATTTTCTGCTGGGTGACTGAGCTGAAAGAAAAGGAGGGAGGTTCTGATGAGCAAAGAAGATGGTGCAAGGCAGGTGGTGGGACCATGTGGCAAGAGTGATAGAGAGAGAGGGAGAGAGAGAGAGAGAGGACGGGGGAGAGAAGAACGGAGCAGCAAGGAGCAAAGTCAAGATCTGCCTCTCTGGGAATCAACAAACCCTGAGGCAGCTACTCCTACTATCACAGATCTGGATTGTGATTTTGTTGTATGAATTGTCTAGTGACAACACTAACTTGAAACATTCCTGCTCCAAGCTACCAATACAAATGGCAAGTTACTAGCAATTCTATTAGCATTCACAATGAATAGCTTGTGAATTGGAGGCAATAGGGCACAACAAGTCCTGTAAAAGCACTGGATTAAAGGCAAGTGGCAGCTTGGTAGACTGTGCCTCATCTAGCAGAATAATAATTTAATTGAATCTCATGTAGAGAAATGAAAACAAGTCAAGGTGCAGAAACCACCTTTGGTACTTCCAATCACACCGGGGCAGTTTTGACTGAATGGGTCACCAGCACAGGGCCCTCTGAGAACCCCCAGTTCAGATTAAAGGTTTTTTCCTTTGAGACAGCTGAGGTACACAGAGCCTTTCAACTTAAACTACACCAAACAATTGTACATCTCAAAAATTCCCTTGGATCTTCTCTTCTGAGTAGGACATCAGGACCTGGTGGAAAGGGCATGTCCTACTTCTGAGAGGCCAAAATGAGTGCAAACCCTAATTCTTCTCTAAATGCATTCCTTCTCTACTTCTATCTATGATGATCACTAAGTCGCTGTGTGCTGTTACAGCAAGACACATACATCAAACGATCATCCAGAGCTCTGAAAGTGGTAGCATAATAGTCCTAATGATGTGATTTCAGGTTTGCTTTTTAGCATAAGAAATGCCTGGTTTAGTTCCAGGAAAATGAAGATTATGTGCAGAATTTAAAAATTACTATTTAAGTGTATTCCAAGTTTGGAGGAGGTTCCTTGTTTAGTTTTTAACTGTGTTTTTTCACTGCCTTAGAAAGAAAACCATTTAGAACATAATAAGTTAATAGTATCATAGCTGTAAAGGCCAAAATATATGCTTCCCAGTCACAGCAGGGGTTGGGATGGTTTACATAAAATAAGAATTCTGCCCCTGGGACAGGGCATGTATGGACAAACTGGAGAACAAGAGAGCATCTCCATGAAAAGAGACCTAGGGGCCTGGTTGATGGCAAGCTGAATATGAGTCAGCAGTGTCCTGCAGCCAGGAGGGCCAGCCTGTCCTGGGGGCATCAGGGACAGCATCATCTGGGCAAGGGAGGGGATTGTCCTGCTCTGCTCTGCACTTGGATGGCCTCATCTCAAGGGCTGGAGGCAGTTCTGGGTGCCACAGTATAAAATAGACATTCAGATATTACAGAGCTTCCAAAGGAAGGCTGTGAGAGTGGTGAAGCCATATGAGCAGTGGCTGAGGTAATTTGGCTAGGGATAAGAAGAGAGGAGACTTGCAACTTCCTCCTGAGGGAAAGCAGAGGGCCAGGCACTGGTTACTTCTCTGGTGGCCATTGACAGGACAAGGAGATGGCATGGAGGTTTAGGTGGGCTATCAGGAAAAGGTTCTTCACCCAGGGTTGGTTGGGCACTGGAAGAGGCCCCCCAGGGAAGTTGTCACAGCCTGACAGAGTTCATGATGTATTTGGACAATGCTCTCAGGCACATGGTGTGACTCTTGGGGTGCCCTGTGCAGGGCCAGGAGTTGGATTTTATGATTCTTGTGGGCTCCTTCCAACTCAGCATATTTTATGATTTTATGTAAGTACACCAACTGATAAAATCACATAGGAAAATAGGTAGCAAAGGTGTGTGGGAAGCACTCTGGATTTTGTGTATGCATAGGGGTATAAAGGTGAAAATATAAAAAAGACCGTGTTTGGTGGTGGACCAACATGCTTTTTGCAATCCATACTTTGAAATCTCCTAAATCAGATGGGGGTGTTGTTTGAAGGCCCCAGACTTAGCAAAGCACCTTAAATCAAAGTGGTACATTGCACTCTGGGACCTTTAGTCTCCAGGACTTATGATATGAATGGAAACTGCTATCATCTTTGCTTTACACAGACAAGGTGCAGCCTCTTAAAGGGAGTGAGGAAGTCCCAGTGAGACACCTCTGGAAGGTTCCAACCATAGGGAAGATGGACATCTTGGAAAAATTAAATTAATCCCATAATAGTATATAAATCTGTACAACACAGCCTTTTAAAATATTCCTAACTCTCAGAAGACTTAATCAACGTTATACAAATTACAGAATCATTTAAGAGTGTTGGTATGATGAAAAACCCCCTGCTTTTGTCCCTGTGGAACGTTAACAATATCAAGACAAGCTGGCTATCCAAAATATCAGTAAAATTACATCTCTTCTGCCAAGGTTGATGAAATTATGATGACTACATGTCAGTTTTTTCCTGTTCAAAGGGAAATCTATGGTCAAGTATGCCTTGAAGTTCTTCAGGTTCATTAACAAGGTCAAAATCAATGTTATTTTACTGTTTGGAATCATTTTTGGCGGAACAATGAAAAGAAACCATAGTAGAAGTAGTCTTAATATAATCATTTTCTTTTCATTGTTCTTTATGGGAAAATAATTTGGCCCGAAATTTAGTGGTCCCATCAGGGAGGTGATATCTTTAAAAAGGTGGTCTGAAGGACAGGTTTTACTGTACTTTAATGGGCTTATAGATTAATATAAATCTTAATATTCATAATCTGTACTCTTCCTTTTCTCAATATCTCGTTCATCTATACATCTATTTGTAATGTGTGTTTCAAACACAAGTTAAACTTTATTTTATTGAAAGTACCAAGAGTGCTTTAGGGGCAATAATTTCCGAAAAAGTCAGCAGATCAAATGTATAGATAGTTTTTTCTCTTGAAAACAATTTTATTTGAAAAAAAATAAAAATATTGGTACCTTCTAGCAGAATGTTCCTTGAATATTTAGAAATATCTTATTGCCTGGAATAAAATGTATTGATTAAATAGTGGTTATTGTTGTAATGAAATGCACAGTTATCGGCCCAATTTGTATTCCTGTGCAAAGATAACAACCTGGAATAATTCCATGCAATTCAGTGTCAAAACTACCAGTCTGTTTTTAATAGAGCTATTTGTAAAATTAGTCAAATAATTTTAATTTTCAGGCCAGAAATGCAGCATTGTAAGCTTCTTGTTACAGACCATCATGTCAGTAGTGTGTAAGCCCATTTTTTGGTAACATTATTTTTCAGAGGACAAGAATGCTAGAAGGCATTCCAGAAAGATATCTAAGCACTTGAAATATTTGTCCCCAAGGACACCTAGAATATTTATTCTAGGTGCAGTGCCTTTAAATGGGAGCAGTTGTTGTCATTTGTTGTTGTTGTCATTAGTTTTTATGTAAGCTGTACATAGGAAAATTTACAAGTGTCTGCTAATGCCTCTTTGTATTAACAGAGAACAGCACTAAGCAAATGCTGCTTGTGTGAAGTGATGAGCATTACTTTATAATATCCAGCCATTATCTACTAACTGAAAAATTAGTTGAGCTTTGGTAAATTGCATGCACAGGCCAGTACTTACCTACTTTCTGCTGATTAGAGCATGAAATATTTGCATGATTTGTATTGCTTTTACAGAAATCAGGACTGAGCATGTCAAATATTCCCAATACATAAAAAAGCAACATCTGCTACATGGAAGATACTGGACCAAATCCTGTTTGTGTTCAGTGCATATTGTGGTAACAGGCAGGATTATTTTGCAGGTACAGCCCAGTTGAGATTGTGCCCGCAAAGTCCACTTATATTTTTACCTGTCACCACTTAGCTGTGGAGAATCAAGTGATTAATATATTACTCTTCTGGTTATTACAGGGCTGTTGGTCTGCTTTGAATTTCTTTTAATATGAACTGAGCAGGAAACCACTGTTCACTTTCTAACATAAATACCAAAGTGGATGCTATAACTAATCAGCAAGATAGCCCAGATTTTTTCTGCCAGCTATTAGATGGCTGATCTTGGACTGGATAATCACGTAAAGAATGAAAAAAAAAGAAAAAAAGCTGGCGAATTATGTCTGAATGCTGAGAAGCATTAGCAGAACTTCGCAGCCGAGCTGACCATCTGGAATAATGGACAGTATTGGCTGTCTTCCATTAGAGGGAATCATTCAAAGTCATAACGGGCAGTGGTCACTAGGGAAAGGAAAGGAGAGAAAGCTAGTCATTCTTTTATATTTGTATGGAGTATTAGTGAAGATTTATTAAAACACTTGTCTTATTCCTACGTTTGACAGTCGTGGTTATTAAAACCTTTAGTTACCTTTAATAAAGATACAGCTTGCTGTATTTTGAAATGGTTTACAATACTGTATCAAGTGCAACCTCTTTATTGAGGGATTTTGACATTGGAAAAAAAGGTGTTAGTAACACTGGGAATTTTATGGTAGACAGAAGAAGTTTTTCTGAATTGAAATGCCCAAAGAAAATCTGGTTCATATTTTGCAACCCTATATTTCTTATTGCATTGTTTTGCATATAATTACTTGCCTTTTCTATAAAAAGAGTTTATTAATACATCCACACTTTGTGTGAGGGTTAAAAAGGATTCAGTTTTTTGTTTTCTGTGGTAGTAACTTGTACAGTGAATTACAATGCACTTCAGTTGGCAGCATCTCCAGATAAAATATGAACATCAAACCTTAATCCTATGCAGCAGTTAAAATATCACTACTTCATTTTGATATTTCAGCAGAAGAATAAGTAGCACACATGTTTATGACAGAATTATTTTAATAATTTATTTGATGGTATTTCTTTATGGGTAAATGTCCTTTTTTTCTGTGATTTAAAAAAATCAAAGTCGATAAACAAAAAGAGAGCACTGAAAAAGTTTGTGGGCTTATGACTCATTTTTTTATTAAACATTCTCTCAAATTTTGAAATGCATCATGACTCCTAAAATCCTAATGATCCAAAGAATTAAAATAATAAGTATTGGTGACAAATATTACTGAAGCACAGGACCCCTACATTTAGGATAAATAAAACACTTTACACTTGTTTTAATCATGAACAATTCCTATTATGTGAATAATGAGCATCACTTCACACACATCCAAACCATGTAAGTGCCAGGTCAAGTTCTCCCATTGTTTATGTCTCACAGGTCCAGAGGATTTAATGAAGTCCCATGCTATACAGAATTAAGTCCTTTATGCTCTCTGACCTCATCTAACAAATTTTTACCTATGAGAAATTGCCCCTTAAATATTACTCATTTAATATTTACCCACATACAGAGTAGGAGTCTCTAATCAGTTACTTAGGCCATGCTTTAAATGTATTAGGACTGTGTTTTAAAAAATAGCAGATTTTTTTCACAATTACCAATTTTAAAATGTTGGTGAGTGGAAGAAAGCTATCATATCTATCTTTCCTTTTCCATTTACTAATAATAGTACCCAAGGCAAACTTCAGCTCCATGGTACAGGATGGTAGATTTCCCAAAGTCCATCTGACTGTATGCATGCTTGTTATTTCACCCCTCCAAGCTGTTATAAAATCAGAAGTATTCAGTGGGAAAGGAGCTATTTTACCGAGCTTCATGGGAAGCATTTGCTGTTTGCTGACTCTTTCTGGACGCTTGTGTGTTTACAATGGGAACCTGGAGTTTTTGCTAAGTTTTGCAGCAGCCTGTTCTCAGCCACTGTAGCCTTCTCATCTCCCTGAGTTCTGGGTGTACCGTTAGCCGCTTCAATGATACTCATTTTAAAAGGTTAACAAATGAGAAGCTAAACCAACCATACAAATAACAGCCAAAAGAACAGTTTCCAAAATGTGTTGCTGTAGTGCCATTTCCAATTTAATATTCAGACAGAGTAAAGCTAAAGGCCACCAAACCAGGTGGATGAAATAGTTCTGCATTTTATGACTCATTCTTAAATGAAATCTCTTAAATATTGCTAATGAAGCCAGTTATCATATACAGACCTGTAATGCGCCCTTTCTAAGCTGGTTCAGTTACATTTCCCTGTCTAGCAATTTACCCCAGGCCCCTATTAAATGAATTATCACGGCTCCTAAATCATCTCTGCGGGGGTTTACGCTAATCCCATCAAGACACTTACACTCCCTTTCTTCCCTCCTAGTGACATAATGAATTATTATTTCATGGGGAGCTGTTAAAGAGGCCCCTTTGGAAGAGTTTAATGTGCAGCACAGGGAAGGGGAGGGAGCAGCCTGCCAGGAGGCTGTGGTAGGTACCTCAGCCCTGGGCTGCCTGGCCCTGGTGGTGAGACAAAGGGCACCGGCGCCCCAGGCTCCCCACAAACCTTCTGGGGCTGGCCCTGATGATGTCCCCAGCCCCAGGGATGACAGGCAGGCTTGCTCCCCCCTCCCCACTCTACCCTGCCCTCTGCTTACCCTCTTTGTCATGAAAAGCAAAGAGAGAGGGAATATAAATGTTTTCCTTAACTGGAGGAAGCACCCTGCTCACAAACCACTTGCTGAATCCATTAGGCTAATTTATTAAACACAATTTGCCTTGTGTGGCTGAACTGAGTAATGATAAAAAAACATAAATATGGAGAAAGCAGCAGAACAGAGCCAAAGACTCTGGGGCCCCATGCCCTGTAATGATGTCCCTGACTTGCAGGGATCATGGATGTGTTATTCTTTCCTTCTTTTTGGCAACCAGAGAGGGGCACAGGGTCCAGTTTGGGAAAAAGGCAAGTTGATTCCCACCTTCTGGATGTACCTAGCTGGAGTGAGAATTAATAAGAATCAAAGGGGAAGGAGAGCAATAAACAGCAGTTGAGTATCTTGCCATTAAAAGGACTGCATACAGAAAATTTCCAGGCCTCTTTATTCTCTAATCAGAGTTCTGCAGGTATCTTTCTGAACAATGCTTCCTTGTGAAGACACTTAAAGTGGATTGATACTGCAAGGCTGGTCTCAGCATTGAAAAAATACCCAAGGGCAGACGTTCATGCCATGGAATTCTTCATTGTTCCCACAACATCAGCAGAGCACAGCAGGCACAGATAACATCAGAGCTTCTCCTGAGATTAGTGACAGGAGAACAACTTTCATAGACAGCAAATAAAGTCTACAGCAGATCCATAAGGGCTGCAGGGAGAAGAGCCATTAAACAAGCCCTTGTGTGCAGGTCAGATGCATTTTACCTTCTGTTTTCCTTAACTTTGTGTGTAAGACCCAACAGTGAAATGACCACCTGTAGCATGAACATCAGGAATGGGGCAATCCTACATGATATGTCTCAGCTCCCATTTGCTTCTCTATTCTAGTAAAGAGTATTAAACCAGAGTCTTGTGAAAGAAAATTTGTAGGGTTTGCTGTTTTGCAAAAGCTTCTCAGCTCTCGTAATTGTTTTGTCAGATATTTCAAACTCTTCAGATGAGGAATTTTTCAGTTTACACACCAAACTTCATTGGCTAAGGTAAAATACAAGAGAAGAACTCTGTGAAAGACCTGTCTAGTGAAGTTTCAGAGCTGCTTTTGTAAGTAAAAATGTAAATGATCTCTCTTCTCTTTGACAATTAGCCATTTAGGAAATTTAAGGCCTGTTGGAACCATGTATTTATTCACTTTTGGTAGGTCTACCTGCCGCAAATGTATCTAATCATCTATTAAATACATGTATACTTTGGCTTTCCTCAACAGGTATGTTTGCAGATTATGTTCATGTTCTGTGAAAAGATATTTTTTTTAAACCTACTGACTGATCTGTCTGACCCTGTTTGTTATTCCATACTCATTTATTCATCAATTCATCAGCTTGATTTTACTTGCCTCCACTATCTCCCTACTCACTTGTCTCTTTTCCAAGATAAAATCTGTGTTTGGAAGCCATTTTATGCCTGTGATCTTCATCAGTACACAAGGTTCTTCAAAATATGCACTTGAAGTGGAACTGTGGAAATTAAGAGTTGCTATCAAGAGAGAAGTGCATCAGGGACTTTTGATTAGCTCGATATTCTAAGCACAAATATATGGGTCCAACATTTTGAAGTAGATGTGGAAGGGCTGTAGATTTATATTTGTGTAACACAGACATTCTGACTTTAATTAAATCAATTAAGTGAGACTACAAGAAAACTGGGGAGGAGCTTTTTATCAGCAACTGAATTTATAGGGCAAGGAGTAATGGATTCAAACTGAAAAGGAGGAAATTTAGGCTACACATGTGGAAGAAATTCTTTCCTGTGAAGGTGGTGAGTCAACAAGAGAAGTTGTGGATGCTCCATTCCTGGCAGTGGGCAAGGCCAGGCTGGATGAGGCTTTGAACAACCTGGTCCAGTGGGAGATGTCCCTGCCTGTGACAGGGGATTTGGAACTAGATGGTTGGTCTTTAAGGTCTCTTCCAACCCAAACTGCTCTGTCGTTCTATGATTTCATAATAATCAGCAAGAAGTAAGGTGCTACTCATTCTGTAGACTAATCTGTGCTCCTCACTGACTTCTCCATTCCCAACATACTGTAGAGCTGTCTAACCCTGAAAAAAATCCTTCTCCTCCCTCCCAAAGCTAAGTTCTGAAACATAATTTTGTGCAGTGGGTAGAGGAAATAATTAGGGCTCTCACTAGTTCTAGCTGTGTAAGAGGCAATGAGTAGGGGAGAACAGTGATTTCTCTGTAAACTTTAGTTAAATAACTATAAATACTCTTTTGAAATTGTTATGCTCTGTCAGGTTAAACCAGAGTGCTTTTTAAATTTAGTATCCATCTCTGTTTGCAAGGATTTCCATTTTATCAGATTATTTGAATCGCCTTCCTAGAGAGTAATAATAATGTTGAAATAAAATTTAACTGTAACACAACAGATTTTGTAAAATTTAAGACTGACAAAATCACCTCCTAGCCTTGGAAACTTTAGCCTCGATTTTTCTCAAAAATAAATGCTATAGTTTATTTCAAAACCACATTTTTGTCTCGAGTTATATACTCAGTTATATACTCAAAAACTTAGTATGAGTTTTGGAGTTGTGTCAAAATTCTAAAAGGGTTTAAATTTAATCTGATTTCAAGCGGAATCTTGGAAGATTGATGTCTGCCAGGCCAAATACATTTTGCTTATGCATGATTTAAAAAAAACCAACCTAACCTATTGCAGAGGTGGTTGTAGTCTGTATCTGTTACCAACAGAATTTTTATATACTATGGTAGTAAAATTATCCTACTTGTAGTTAGGCAATTAGAACATTTAATAAATAAAATAAAAAAGAATTAAATTTTGGGGTCTGCTTTTTTAAAATTAATAAATTGATTACCCATTGACATCTGATTACCCTAATTAACTTTTATAAGAGGAGTGTCTTTTACCTACTTGCTTTTTGGAATGGACAGCATACATAATTGTGAATTCCCTCATCCTTAGTGTTACCATATCTGTATCATCATGAACGGCTTAAAATAAAAGTTAAAGGATTGATTGTGCCACTAGGAAGTATGAAAGATTAATTAGTTACTAAATATTTAGAAGATTGCAAGTGTGATTTGGAAGCATATCCAGGAAGTGATGAGCTTCCTTTTTAATTTCAACAGCTCTATAAAGTCCTTCAGTTTTCAAATGAATTATCTGCAATAATTTGTTTGTCTTCAGTCTGAAATAAGAGGTACGACTTTATTATCAGCATTGCTGTTAACAAATTCAGTTATTCCAGATAGACAAATTGCCCAGCTGACAATGAAGATGATTTTGCTTAGAGCTAGTACAAAAGTTTGACTTTCATCATCTCTGCCTATGTAGTATCCAGATTAATTTTATAGTGGAAATAAAGATTATTCCTGCAGTCTCTAGATGGGCAGGACTCCAGAAAGCAAACACCTTTAATAATGGTTTTATTTCCGTTGTATATTTTTAGATGTCTTTAAGTGTGGCACTATGGTATGATGTAATATGTGACTCATCAGAAATACTTTGCGTGTTTTCTCTGTGAGCTGTCCCAGACTTCTGCCCTGTGCTGACCCTACAGTACAAAGTGTGTAACAACAATTCTGAAGATCAAACAGTGTCTGGAGAAGTTGCTCATGAAGTGTAAAGTATCTCATGCAGAGGAGAAAATGCATAGTTCAAAGTTCTGCCTAAGGAGAAGCAGGCCTGGTAGCAAAACCTAGGACATTTCAATGTCCCAGTGATTTATTACTAGAGCAAGTGGAAACATAGCAGACTACAATATCGTTTATCATTTAATTATAGATCTCACTGAAACACCTAGAGTCTGACCACACAAATAGTGTGGGACCCTCCCTGTGTATTGCCTCCAAAGAAATGTCCTAAGACACTGGCTTTTAGATTTTAATTGAAAGTTTTTCTAATATTTCAATTATCTTTCAGTTTTGCATTAGACTTCCAGCAAAATCAAACTTCCTGCACTTCCTTTTTGAAATGAAAGGTCATTTTCCTGTAGTGATGTACTCTTACAGGAAAAGATAGAGGTCAGAGCTAATCAGAATTTCTATTTTCTTTCATAGGACATCTTGGATAGTGAAAGAGGAGACATGTTTGGTAGTCTTGTTTGGCTTTGTGTTCTTTTTAGCAAGTTATTTCGTTTCAGTGTACACTAGAAAAATGTGGAGATATTCATTAGGCCCACTGGAGTTACAAGACACTGCAGAGCTAAAAAAAAAAGCCTCCAAGATGTGTACAATACTTATGTTGTATTGTCACAGAAGCTCTAATTATCTGTGGATCTCAAAATGTCATGAAAAATATTGATTGATTAAGATGCATAAGGCCTCTGGGAGATAAATAGGATATCTTTTGTTCTACAATGGAAATGGAAGTGAATAAGTGTTGACTTGTTCAAGGTCACACAAGAAATCCACAGAAGAGCTGAGAAATTGGGAATTGTGACTCCTGATATTTATCCTGCTCAATCCAAAATCTTTCCCTGGAAAATAGTTTCTAAGATTGGAGAAAATTGAAGGAACCCACTGCATATACTAAGGGTAGTACATTATGATTTTGTAGGGGTCAAAGTATGTAATAACTAGAAGCTCTTCTCCACTGGCTTTAAATTACAAAACATTGAATCTGGAGATCAAGTGAAGACAGATGAATTTGTTTTTGCATAGAGGAATAATCTGGAATCTTTCTTAGACACTTCTTATTGGTATTGAGTTTTGTCACTTAAACTAACTAGTTATTTGAAATATGTAGATTCCGTATTGGGTTATTTTTCTGCTGAAGACAGCTGTTATTTATTATTTATGCATATTTAAACATCTTATCCCATTAGATTTTGCCTTTCAGTTTCAAATCAGAATTACCATGCCTTAGAATAAAAATTAATTTAGCATTAATTTGTAAATTACATTCTCTAATACTCCTAGGAAAACTGAATTAGGGCTATATGCTCCAGTTCTTACTTATTGGGATTTTTTTCTGAATAAATGACACAGAACTGAGAACTTAATTTTTTTATTTTTCTCAAAATAAAAACTATTTTCACTATCCACAGAATCCTTACAAGGAGTATGAGTTGAACCTCATTTGGCCCTAGTATAGAAGGACTTTATTAGCAAAACCTGTCTGCTGAGGATAGCTACGATACCACACTAATTCTAAGCAGACAGTTTCAAAGCTAACTGCATCCAAATTACTTGATGATTCTCACTCCCCACCTTAGTATTTAGCAGGTTTTCATCATCATTTGTTTATGCCTTAAGACTAAGGAGAACAAATCCTGAAGCTGTGCTGAAGCACGAGACCCTAACTCAAAAGTGATTTTACAAAAGTTGGTAAATGGTCAGCATGGTCTCTTCTGCCTTGCCCCATCTACCCCTCAGTGACATGTTCCCTCCACTTCCTGAAGGTAACTGGTAGTGATTGTGTTTTTGTGTGGGGAGTTGGATTGACTCAGTGACCCAGCTGACTACCAAAAATATTTGATTTCAACCAGGTTAGAGAACTAGTTTTAGTCTTGGCGTGGTCCCACTCTGGAGAGCACAGACACAAGGTATTTAATGAGGCAGGACTGCCTCTTTCTGATGGCAGTGTGGCCTGAGGTGGGCTTAATTCAAAAGTGAAGATTCACCTCACGGCCTGATAATATAACCTGAATACAGGGAGCTTTAGAAATGCCAATTAAGAAAGCCCAATAACTTTTTCTAAACAGATTATTTGTGAAACACAACCTGCACCCATAGAAATTATGATTCTGATGTTGTGATACCCTGCTTGCATGGTTTTATCTTCCAGCCTGTATGCCTGGGAAGATTTCAGCACCTGCTCCTGCTCTGCCATGGATCTATAAGGCGCTGATCTTTCATCATAAACAGGAATTTATGTCCACTCATTGGGGATTTTTAAAAGGAGACCTGCCCTCAGTCACAAAACATCTGTGTATGCAAAGAAGCTAAGACAACATTAAATGGAGATGTAACAGGAGAAGGAAAAGGATCATTTTTTGCTGGAGTATGAGTCTCCAGTAGACACTCACAGTAAATATAATTTTAAAACATCCAGTCTGATGAAATACTCTTAATGATGTTTATAAACATTAAGTTTTATTCTTCTGCATAAGGTTCAGACACTAGAAAGTCTCTGCTTTGAGGCAAGGTGGAATTTACCTGCAGAAAATGTCTCTCTGGAACACATGCAAACTGGAGTTCTCTTTGTGGTAAGGGTTGAATTTGTACCTGGTTTCAAAATTATGTTCAAAATCATTTTAAATCAGGAAGGCAAAAGAATTAGTCTATTTAAAAAGTATATATATATAGATATATGTATATGTATATGTATATGTATATGTATATGTATATGTATAT